>WEIB01000594.1:0-34371 GCA_015476505.1 Urochloa ruziziensis
GTAGTCTCCATCCTCATGTCCAATCGCGCTGAAGTTGCACATCATGTACTCGGTGTAAATAACATCTGAGATAAATTTAAAGACCATCCATGTATTTTACTCGTTCAGTGGACAACAGTAATATGAAAGCAACAACTTATAATAGTGATAACCAGGCAACTTACAGGTAACAAATTAAAATAAAAACCAAGCACATCTTGCGCACATGAAAAAAATTTGAGGTATATTTATATATATCCATCTCCAAAATTCTTCCTATGCAAGAAATATACTGAGTTATTGAGTGACAACTCCGGTGCAGTCTCCCAATCGCTTTCGATTTTAACTTCTGGATTTTAAAATCTGAATCAAGGCGGCCAAAAAAAGTTACTTTCCGTCAAGTAATCAACAAGCCATTGACCAATGTGTCCAGATAATAATAAAATCAGCGAAAGCGGCCGAAATCAAAACCAAAACAGCGGCCACCACCAGCTAACCTCGCCAAACCTGCCGCGCTCGCCGCCGGGGGATTGGAAATTTGGAAACCGAACGCCGCCGGCGCGCCGCAGAGTCCAAGCACGACCCACCTATTTCTTGCCGCCACGACGCCGCGCCATGGCAACCTCGTGTCGTGCTCTCGTGACGACACCGCACGCGCACGAAGCACGTGTCCCAATTTGGGTGGCTTTAGGATTGAAAATTTCATTTTTCACGGATGCTTAACCCGCCGCTCCGCCGGCGGCCACCGCCGAGCCCCCGCGCCGACGAAGGCTTCCTCGCCTGCTACGGCATCGTCGTCGCCACGGCGTCCATGCTGCTGTTCACCATCCTCGCCGCCACGGTCAACATCGTCAAGGCGTGCGCGCTCGCCGGCGCGTCCGCCGCGGCGTTCGGCGCCGCCGGCTGCGTATCCAGGTGGTGGGCGGCCGGCGGAGCGGCTCCCGCGCTGCCGACGACGGCCGCGTGCGGGATGGTGGGCGCGGCGATCGACGCGCTGCCGGCGTTCGCTTACGCACGCCCCGGGGGCGACGGCAGCAAGTCCGAGAGGTGCGCGCTTTGCCCCGTGTGCCTGGAGGACGTGGAGGCCGGCGAGATGGTGCGGCGGCTGCCGGAGTGCGGGCACATGTTCCACGTGGAGTGCATCGACATGTGGCTGCACTCGCACGCGACGTGCCCCCTGTGCCGGTGCCAGGTCTCGCCGCCGCAGCAAGCCGTTGCGAAGCTCATGGCGGCGGCGGATCCACCGGATGATGCGCTGCCACCGGTGTGATCATTTGTCAGGGAAGAAGGCCATGTCATGTGCCGACTGTGATTGTATATTTCGCATCAATCCTGCGTAAATGGTGTGTGGAATCCATCAGAAGCTTTGTTCACCTGAATACCTGGTGCTTGAATAGATAGTGATATGGCAATTCTTGTCATGATCATGAATCAGTGCATTTGTTAGTGCCATGAGCCCATGAGGAACCAGTAAACGTTTTCCTGTCAATAAAAAAGAAATCAGTAAACGCAATGGATAAGCTTGAGACATTGCAGAGAAGTTGTAAGGGAAGTGACATTGACTACTCTGTTCTCTCATTATATTGCAAGCAAAATAACATTGACCAGAGTTGAAATTGTTGTGTTATTTTCCATTTGTTTCTATGGCCCCGTTTAAATGTTTCGCGAAATTTTTTTTGAGTATGTTCCCTCACATGCATGACATATTAAATGTAGTCGAAAAAATAACCCATTATATGGATGGAGTGTACTTCGCGAGACGAATCTAATGAGCCTAGTTAGGTCGTGATTAGACAATAAATTGCTACAGTAAACATGTGCTAATGACGGATTAATTAGACTCATTAGGTTCGTCTTGCGATGTACTTACAGAATCTGTAATTAGTTTTGTAATTAGTCTATATTTAATACTTTAAATGTGTGTCCGACATACTCGAAAAAATTTTCGCAAAACATCTAAACACGGCCTATGCACTAAGAATGGAGGTTCATAGGATGTCACTGATTGCATGCCAGTTTTGATTTTCAGGAACTTCTTGGAGGAGTGAATGCATGGTAGAAACTCAGATGTGAACTTTTTTTTTCAATCATGCACGGCTAATATTAGTTCTTGTATGACTGTATGAGAGGTATATGAGGAATGATTTCAACTTTAAGTCCTTTACTACGTTGTAGTATATATTTACATAATAGCCAACCGAGTGAATGAGACTACCAAAGAACAGGTGGCATTGGGCCTAGCCATTTAGACGGTGGTGGTTCCGGGAATTTAAAACGCTGGAAGTTGAAGCGGACGTGCGCTTGTGAAACCGAGGATCTTCTTCATCTTGCGATATAAGTTGAAGCGGGCGTGCGCATGTGAAACCGATCAAGAATCTTCTTCATCTTGCGATACAAGTTGAGCGCAACCGATCTGTTTTCTTCGTAATCTCTCTCTTCTCCTTTGACTATAAATAAAGCCCTCATGGGTCTATCTTCTCACACCATACCCAGCCATGGCGCAAAGAATAGATCTCGTAGCCACACCTTCCTTTTCTGATCTCTAAGAGAATTCTCGTGATAGGGTTAGGTTTCTACCCCTTCTTCTGTTTGCCTTTTGTGAAGCCCGGAGATAGAATCGATGGGAGAATCCTCGTGATGACTTTCACCGCGCTCTCCCAGGAGGCAACCGATCAAGGAGAGGTTAATAGGGTGCCCTTTGCCCGTCGCCCAAGATGGAGGAGTTGAAGCGCATCACAAGTCCGGTGCGTAGCAAGAAAGCTCCAACGGATTTGCTGTTGTTCCTCCTCCGTCTTGATGGCCATCTTCCTCCCTCTTAGGGGGATTTATCAGATCCGGCAACAACGGACAAATCATTGTTTGATCGGCAACGATGAACAAAATCAACCTTGTACCTTTTCTTTTAGAACTCTATAACAATCCTTATGTAACAAGCCATCTTTGATAAATAAAGAGTTAGATATATCATGTTTTTTTTATCTTTTTTACAAATTTTATGGACTCATTCTAAGCGGCGTGCTATCAGCTGCTTAGAATAATCTCAACAGGCACACGTGTTCTCCAACCACTTCATCTTGAACAAGAAGTTGATAGGTGTGACTCTATTATTTGTACTCTGCTTCTTCGTTCATCCCCTGCCTTTGTTCCCCCCTTTTTTGTCCATTTTATTTGCAAGAAAACCAAGATCAAGAACGGCCATGGAGGCGTGGATACGGAGGCACTTCCCTGGAGTGTGGCCATGGCCACCTCCGATTCGCCGCGAGCTGGTCTCGCAACAGGTGATCGAATAGCTTCGGGTCATCCTCAGAGATCAGATTCGCTTTGTCGTCGCCTACGTTTCGCCTCGACTGGGGGACGACGTCATTGCCAACGACACCATAGTCTATTCATCACCACCAGCTTCATCATCAACTATGTCCTCGGCCATTACAGCTCCAAGATAGCAATGGCGGATGACTTTTTTGACCATACCTTCTACGTGTGGCTTCCTGAAGCAGGAGACGTGGAGATGTTCCATGGCCGTAGCTGGAAAAGGAGGGGGTAAACGGTGTGCTTCACTAGAGCCTTGACGCTCTGGGTCACGAATGAGGGGCTTGACGCCATAGAGCCGTCTGAACTGCAGCCGTCTCGCCCACTCCCACGCTAGATCCGTAGATCCGTAGCGCCGTGTTAACTTTGAAATGTCAATAGTGACACTTGTGTATAAAGTATGTTGAGGAGGCACTTGGGAAGTTGGGATCATCTGATTACTAAATTAGAAAAAAAAGAAGGAATGCTGCAGCTTGAACAAAGACGAGTCAAGCAAAAGACAGAAACTTAGCCAGTTGATGCATGCATAGAAAATCTGAATACTGTGTGGAATCGGGATCATCAGACTTTTAAATCCTTATATTGACAAGATTGTCACACGTCTTGACAAAAGGGTTACCAAATTGTCCTCCCTGCTGCAGTGTAATTCCGTACGTTATCGATATAATTTCGTCGATACAAACACATTGCAATCTCTCAACATTTCTAAACCGTTAAGGTCGCCATAGAAAAAATACGGCTGGCCCTTAGCGCAGTCCCAACAGATGATGTCTATGGGTAGTTTTTACAGTGCCACACAAGTAAGAAACCACTATAGAAACTATACTCCACGACCTATGATTTCTTGATATGGGTCCTTAATAAATTCAATCATCTCTCATCTCTACCGATCATCTTTATTCTTTATCAATCATGAAGAAACCATCATCCCCCAACGCAAATTTTAGTAGTGTCTATCGCATAGGTTCTCGTGTAGAAACTGGGTCTCATGAAACCCAGTTTCTTCATCTCTCTACTCTCTTTCTTATTAATATAGTACCACCTAAGCCAAAAGTCCTATACGGCAATTCAATTAATGCTATGGAAACTATACAAGTTTGAGAGTCTTTTTTTAGAAGGAACATGTATTGATCTTAGCAATTACACCGGATCTTTTACAAACAGGAACCCAGAAAAAAGGAGAATTACAAAGAAGTTTAAAACTCCTAATCATCTTCCTCGTCGACTTCAGCGATCCGTTCGTCACCGCCGTCCAAACCGCTTCCCAATTGTCGCCAGACGCCAGAGCCAAACTCTACAAAGTAGAGGCCGCAGAGTAGGGCTTACTGCTAGGCGCAGATGCCAAGTACACTGCCTCCCAAGTGCATCGGCCAACTCTGGCACCCACGATGCAACCTTCAAATCCAACGCCGACAACCCGAGCAAAACTCAGATTTTCACCAGAGATCATATTCCTCAGGATTAAACCGGTCAGCAACATCATCACCTGAAGAAGATGACGATGCGTCAGCCCTCGACTCCAATACAGGTCTCCCCTGCCTCTCCATTGGCGTCAGAGTAGATCGCCACCGGAGAACGGAAGAAGCTGGAAGAAATTATTCCTCTACAACGCCGTCGCTTCCGCATCGCCGATGCCGCTAGGAACAAGAAGCCGCATAGGAGCCGCGCTCCTCCAGCAAACCCTAGTTCTGCCGTCAAACATCGACAGTGAACAAACCCTAGACCCAGGACTCGATCTACTAAAGGATGGACCTGTCACACCCAGATTTACACAAAACCTGAATGCGCCGTATGTGTGCCCAGGACGTCCACAGAACACATACAGCTTACAAATATGGATCTCAAAGAACACAATGCTCGAATAAAAGTAGTTTACATCCAGAGTTTAACACAAAGACATAGTCTTACATAAATAACATAGCGGAAGTCTATTTATTAAAGCTCTCAACTAAAGACGAATGGTGCCTCAATCCCACAGGGACGCCGACTGGTTGATCGTAGCTAAGAAGTAGGGGAGGTCCTCCGGGAAGTCTGCGATCGGATCCTCATTCACTCTATTACCCGTCCGGGATTTTGTTGATTGTTTGCAAGTGTAAGTAACTAGTATAACAGGAGTTTATGCAAGGCTAAAAAGGCTGACTCGGGTTGACTGCTTTTGCACTTTTAGTTGGTTCGTTTTATTAATCGCCTATTTACTACAAGTGTAAGGGAACTCCCAGTTATAACCCCATTAAAGGTGTAATCAGCATTAGAACCATCGATCATCATTATTAACATCATCTTCTAATAAAAAAGGATCCAGGCCGCTCAGTGACCGTGAGCACGGCTATCATGATAGATGTACACTCTGCAGAGGTTTCGCCCTTTCCCCAACCGTTAGCGTAAAAGCTCAAAGGAGCTTTCAACCCAACCACGCACGTACCACACTTCCGAGGTGCGAGTGCATAGGGACGCTACAAGGCTTTTCACAAAACACCCTAACAAGCATAGTGGCCACTATGGTTTCGGCAACGGCGCATGAACCCCGACTCCCAGGAATGACTTACACTCAGTGCGCAACATAAGTGGGTCAATGGCATCCAGAGCGCGGACCCCCATGACGCAGCATGAGTCCATCAAGCGCAACGCTAGGGGTGCCCATGGCGAGAACGTGGACACTCCCTCAACGGGACATTGCTTACGGAGCAGCGCCAACGAACCTCAGGGTGCACGTGAACCTGAGGCCGTCCCCAGGCAATATCGAAGCTCAGACTTAGGAACCCCCGCCCCCCATCTAGTGCCTTTCGGTAACCACTAGCAAGCTAGAGACGTACAAGCTACTTGTCCAAGACCAGAGCCATAATAGTTCCGGCGGCAGCGACAGGTTCCTGGGTTGTCGCTTAATGAACCGGACCTTAAGGAGAGACACTAGAGCATACACGAAGCAAAGCTCTAGCTCCCTGAACCATGTTGCTAAAAAGCAGGTTTTACCATTAAGTTAAAGTGAACCATTAAGTCATGATTAACAGTTAAATAAAGTGATGTAGCTGCGCTTAGCAAAAGAACTACCCATATGCATAAACCCGGGATATAACAAGGACAGGATAAAAGTACTAGGAATTGCCTTAAGGTAAACAATTAAGACACATGCATATGTATAATGATTGCGATAGTGTATAGGTATCAAGGATGTTCCATGCTATACTTGCCTTCCTCAAAGCCCGGCTGCAGCTGCAAGTCTTGCTCCTCGAACTCCTGGTCGCCCACGAACTCGAACGGCTCTCCGGCTGCTCACGCAATCACCACACAATCACCACACAGGCCAATACATGCAAGCAAAGTTACTCTATTAGAACAATACACCAAACAGTAACAAAGAGAAAGAAAAGGTTATAAACTATTCTACGTTTCGCTATGAACACATGAGCATGAGAATCATCCAAAACGGAGCTAGAACGTGAAAACTACGCTAAAAACAAGATCCAGGTGCTCAAACGTAAAGAAAAGGATTAAACTGAAATAAATCTAAAACTGCGCTGGACTGATTTGCAAATAAAAGAAAAATCAGGGGCCTCTGTGCAAAAGTAGCAGACGGCGGGGACGGCAGTTGACGGCCGCTAGCGTCAGCAGACGCCGTCTGCTGACGTCGGCGTGACGTAGGGCGGCGGTGCGGTGGACCGACCGTGGACCGGCGGTCCACGGGTCCACGGTGGACCGACGGCCATACCCTTCGAGGGTCTTGATCTTGGCCGTCCGGATCGGATCCGACGGCGGGCAGCACTCCGGCGCACCGGGGCGGCGGCGGACGGCGGGTGGCGCGGCGGCGCCATTGCCGTCGCTGCGGCGGCGACATGTCTGGGCGCTACGGTGCATGGGGAAGGGCGCGGGAACCACGGGACGGCACGGGAGCTCACCGGGAACACGAAGAGGACGACGGCGACGGCGAAGCGAGGTGGCGGCGCGGCGACGGCTAGGGTTAGGGTTTGCGGCGGCGCGACGGGGGCTCGAGCGCTAGGGTTGTGGGGCTGGGGGTCTGTGGCGGCGCGCTTTATATAGGCCGGGGGTGGCCTAGGCGTGCGTGCCAAGCCACGCGGGCGCGGAAGCGGCGGCGAGCCGGACTCGAGCTCGTTTTCGAGTCGGACACGGCGGCGGCGGCGGAAGGTGGGGGCTGACAGGTGGGCCCCACCTGTCGGCGAGCGCGGCGAGCGGGCTGCGGGGCGCGGCTGGCGCGAGGGGGAGGCGGGCCGCGGCTGCGCGCTAGTGGGCTAGCGGCCCACTAGGCCGGAGCGGAAGCTAGGCCAGGAGCGCGGGCGGCGCTGGGCTGCAGCAGCCGAGATGGGCCGGGTTGGCGCGGCGAGTTGGCGGGCTGGGGAGGAAAAGGAGGAAGGGGAAAAGAGGGGAAAGGAGAAAGTTGGAGGGGGCTTTCTGGACTTCGGGAAAAAGGAGAAAAAGAAAGAAAAGAGAGCAACCAAAAACATTCAAACAAAAATATATGCACCAGCATGAATGCAACAGAGATGTTTCTAAGCCTTATATTTGCTTTTAATTTCTCAAAAAGTTTTATTTCCCCTATATTAATTATGGCACTTTAATAAAAGGGCAATTTAATTACTAATTCAGAAAAGGCATTTTTAGGGTGTTACAAACCTACCCCCTTAAGATGAATCTCGTCCTCGAGATTCGGATGTGGACTCGAACAGCTGCGGATATTCTGCCTTGAGATCCTCCTCTCTTTCCCAAGTTGCCTCATCCTCTGTGTGACGGCTCCACTGAACCTTGCACATGCGTATCACCTTATTTCCTGGTGACCCTCTCGGACTCTTCCAAGATTTTAACCGGGTGCTCCTCATAGGTGAGGTCCTCCTGAACATTCAGCTCCTCTAGAGGGATCTGTTCCTCGGGTACCCTCAAGCACTTCTTTAGCTGGGACACATGAAACACATCGTGCACACCTGCCAATTTCTCGGGTAGCCCTAGCTGGTAGGCCACTTCACCCTTCCGTTCCAAATCTGAAACTGTCCAATGTATCGAGGTGCCAGCTTGCCCTTCACGTTAAATCGTCGCACACCCCTCATTGGTGATACCTTGAGATACACGTAGTCACCGACTTCAAAGCTGAGATCCCGCCGTCTAACATCCGCATAGCTTTTCTGCCGTGACTGAGCTGCCCTCATGTTGTGCCTGATCACCTGTACTTGACGTTCCGCCTCTTTCAGTATCTCTGGCCCAAACACTTGGCTTTCCCCGGTCTGGTTCCAGAATAACGGTGTCCGGCACTTCCTCCCATACAAAGCCTCGAAAGGTGCCATCTTGATGCTCTGTTGGTAGCTGTTGTTATATGAGAACTCTACGTAGGGTAGGCTCTTCTCCCAACTAGTCCCATACTGCAAGGCACATGCTCTCAACATATCTTCTAATATCTGATTGGTTCTTTCTGTCTGTCCGTCTGTCTGGGGGTGGTAAGCTGAACTGAACTGTAGCTTCGTATCCATTGACTCATGTAGCTTATGCCAGAAGTGTGAGGTGAACTGCGTACCCCGGTCAGACACTATCTTCTTCGGCACACCATGTAAGCACACAATTCTCTCCATATACAACTCTGCTAGCTTGGCCCCTGTGTATTTAGTCTTCACAGGAATGAAGTGTGCCACTTTGGTTAATCGATCCACGATCACCCATATAGAATCGAACCCTCTCTGTGTGTTGGGCAATCCGGTTATGAAATCCATTCCGACCTCTTCCCACTTCCACTCTGGTATCTTCAAAGGTTGAAGCAGTCCGGTCGGTCTCTGATGTTCGGCCTTGACCCTCTGGCACGTATCACA
The DNA here is from genome assembly GCA_015476505.1 of Urochloa ruziziensis. Classification (NCBI taxonomy): domain Eukaryota; kingdom Viridiplantae; phylum Streptophyta; class Magnoliopsida; order Poales; family Poaceae; genus Urochloa; species Urochloa ruziziensis. The sequence goes on from WEIB01000594.1 coordinate 9,093, forward strand.
CAAAGCTACGTAAGTGGCAACATCCCTTTTCAGCCCATACCACCAAAACTTCTCCTTAAGGTCTTGGTACATCTTGGTGCTTCCGGGGTGTATCGAGTATGCGGAGTCATGAGCCTCTCTCAGGATCATATCCTTGATGTGCTTCAGGTCAGGTATGCATATCCTCTTCCATACCAAACTGTTCCCTGTTCGTCCACTCGAAACTCGGGTGCTTTCCCTAGCTTAACCTGTTCCGTTATTTCCTTGATTTTCTCATCTTCTAGCTGCCCTTTTCCGGATCTCCTGCTCCAAGGTTGGCTCCACCTCTAATTCTGTCATGTTGGCCACGAATCCCAGACACAACTTTTCGAAATCCCAGGCCAACTCCTCCGGTAGATTACCCTCTATGACCAGATTCACATAGGTTCTCCTACTCAAGGCGTCGGCCACCAAGTTAGCCTAGCCCGTGTGGTAGTGAATCTCTAGGTCATAGTCCTTGATCAGTTCCAGCCATCTACGCTGTCGCATGTTCAGGTCCGACTGTGTGAATACATACTTAAGGCTCTTGTGATCGGTGTAGATGTCGCACCTGTGCCCGATCAGGTAGTGCCTCCAGATTTTCAAGGCATGGACTACTGCTGCTAATTCCAAGTCGTGAGTCAGGTAATTCAGCTCATGTTTCCTCAACTGTCGGGACGCATAGGCCACCACTCTGCCCTCTTGCATGAGCACACATCCCAACCCTTGACGGGACGCATCACAATAGACAAAGAAATTCTTGGTTATATCTGGCAGTACTAGTACCGGTGTCGTGGTCAATCGCTTCTTCAACTCCTCAAAGCTGGACTGACACTCTTCGGTCCACACAAACTTAGCATCCTTCTCCAATAGTGATGTAAGGGGTTTAGCAATCTTGGAAAACCCTTCGATGAACCTCCGGTAATACCCTGCCATTCCCAAGAAACTTCGGATCTCGCTCACATCCTGGGGTGGATTCCAGCTTAACACATCACTAACCTTCTTCGGATCGACTGCTACCCCTCCGTTTGACAATATGTGACCCAAAAAGGCTACCTCCTTCAACCAGAACTCGCACTTGCTCAGCTTAGCATACAACTGGTGCTCCCTGAGCCTCTGCATCACTAGCCTCAGGTGTTCCTCGTGCTCCTCCTCATTCTTAGAGTAAACCAAATGTCGTCGATGAACACTACCACGAACTTGTCAAGATAGTCATGAACACGTTGTTCATCAGATACATGAAGTAGGCTGGTGCATTGGTCAACCCAAAAGACATCACAGTGAACTCATATAAGCCATACCGGGTGGTGAAAGCTGTCTTGGGGATGTCGGACACTCTGATCCTCATCTGGTGATACCCTGAACGGAAATCGATCTTAGAAAACACGCACGCTCCCTTCAGCTGGTCAAACAGATCGTCGATTCTTGGCAACGGGTACTTGTTCTTGATAGTCACTTCATTGAGAGCCCGGTAGTCTATGCACATCCTATGTGTCTTCGTCTTTCTTATCCACGAACAAAACCGGTGCTCCCCAAGGCGAAGAGCTAGGACGGATATACCCCTTGGCCAACAAAGCCTTCAACTCCTCCTTAAGTTTTTCTAGTTCTTGTACCCCCATTCTATATGGTTTTTTAGATATAGGTGCTGTGCCAGGTTTTAGTTCAATAACGAATTCAACTTCGCGTTCTGGGGGCATACCTGGCAACTCATCGGGGAATACGTCTGGAAAATCGCACACCACCCTGATATCCTCCAACACTGCACCCTCGGCCTGGTTGGCTTGGCAATGCTCTAGCGAATTGGTAGCCTGGTACTCAACCTTCTCCCCGGTTTCCGATGTCAGCTGCACTGTTCTCTTGGCACACTGTATCAGGGCGTCATACTTTGCTAGCCAGCTCATTCCCAAGATCAGGTCCATCCCGATAGAATTTAGAACTATTGGGTGTACGGTGAAATCTACCCCCCTTATGGTGACAGTAGCATTGAGGCAACGTAAGGTCGCCCTCAACTCTCCCCCCGGCGAGTTAACCAACATGATGTTTTTCAAGGGTTGCATAGTCATCAAATTCTTTTTCACAAAATTGGCAGATATAAAAGCATGTGAAGCTCCCGAATCAAATAACACTGTAGCAGGGTGTGAGTTGACTGGAAACGTACCAACGACCACGTCCGTAGCCTCTTGTGCAGTCTCAGCGCCCATGTGGTGAACCCTGCCCTTGACGAAGTTTTGCTGGCCCCGATTTCCCGGCGCCTGTTGCTGATTCCCATTCTGAGCTGGCTGCTGTCCAACCCTCTGGTTACTGTTAGCAGTTTTGACCAGCATTTTGAACCTTCTTAGGGCAAAAGTTGGAGTAGTGCCCCGGCTCACCGCAGTTGAAGCACGTCCTCGGGCCGGTTGGAGCGTTGCTGGCCTGGGGAGGCGTGGAGTCTGGTTGCTCCGCTGTTGGTTCTGGAAGCGTTGCTGCTGCTGCTGCTGAGGTGGTGGATACTGCGGGTGCTGCATGTTCTGGTTGCGATTCAGCAGGCTTGACTGTCCCTGGAAGCGTTGCTGGTTCACTGGCTGGTTTGGCTGGGGGTTGAAGCGGGGGCGGCTGTTGCTTCCCGACTGCTGATTCATGAACTTCCTCTTCTTTTCCTCCATCTCCCGACGCTTGTGCTCCAGCATCAGGGCGCCATCTACCAAGTTGCCCAAAGTTTGGGAACTTGATGCAGGTCATCTGGTACTGCAGTGCATCCTGTAGCCCATTCCGGAACCTGGGTCTGCCTCTTTGCGTCAGTGGCCACGTCTTCAGGGGCATAACGGGCCAACTCAAGGAACTTGTCACGGTAAGCAGTGACAATCATCCCTTCCTGCTTCGGAGCCAGGAACTCTTGCTTCTTCAGGGTCATCAACCCCTCAGGCACATGGTGAGAGCGGAAGCTATCACGGAACTGCCTCCAGGTGATCCGGTTGCGGTCAGGCTGTGCATACTGGTAGGCATCCCACCAGTCTAGAGCTGCTCCCTCAAGCTGCCCCGAGGCGTAGAGAACCTTCTCCCTTGTCATCGCACTGTGCGATGTCGAGCTGTCTCTCCACAGACTTGAGCCAGTCTTCAGCCTGCAGCGGGTTGCTGGCGTGTGAGAACTTGGGCGGATGTCCCCTCAAGAACTCGCTCCTCTTGTCCCTGGCAGGCGCCAGAGGCTACTGGGCAGGCGGGTTCTGCTGGTTCTGTTGCATCATGGCCATGATCTGGGCCATCTGCTGCATCAGCTGAGTCTGCGTCTGCATCATCTGCTCCGTAGTCGGTGGCACTAGCGGGTTCTGGTTCTGATTCTGGTTCTGGTTCGTCCCGCTGCCACCTGCTGCTCTCCTTGTCTCAACCATCTGTCAACAATGTACAATTTTTCCATTAATAACCAAGGACCATAATAATGAACAACCCAAATTCAGTGCAGTCAGATCTCAGAGATATTGCATAGCTGACAGATAAAGAACCTCAAAAGTAGAGAAGACGATAGATAATGTGCAATAGAGATAAAGGCCCCAACTATTTATTCATTAAACTCCTTATACCTTAATCCAATACTAGATGATTACAGACTTGCATCTGCTCTCATCACAATCATTACAAAGATCCAACTCACACATAAGCAAATAATAAACCATCCAAGCAACTAAGGACATAACTCACACAAGACTCGACACGACTCAACCATGTTTTGACTCAAAAGCGTCGTACTAAACGATCCCTATTACAGACTCATGGTACTAGACTCCTAAGGATCGATGGTGGTGCGGCTCGCTGCATTCCCGTAGAAGGTCATCTTGCGAGGCGGCGACTCTCCCTGGTACCTCGGACTGTGCGGCCTCGGTCTCCCCATGAAGTGCTCCTCCATCGCCTCGATCCTGAAGTAGGCAGTGTCAAGGTGGTCCTCAGTCTGTGGTTCTCCTGCAGAACGGCGTCTAGCTCCAGTGCTGAGGGCGCTGGCGAGCTGCACTGTGGAAGACAAGCTGGGCGTCTGCGATGCCCGCGAGCGTAGCAATGGTACAAGCTGCCTCACCGCTCCTCCTGCTGGGGGTACCATCTCTCTGGCTGGTGCCGGATCGAAGGGAAGTGCCTGTGCCTGTAGACGTAGAGAGCCTGACGGGTTGCATCAGCGATCCCTGCCTCCCCAGTGTCGTAGTGGACGGTCTTCGCACGATCAGCCGTGCATGCAGATCACGCACGCGGACGTGCACCTGAGTCCTCCAGAAGTTGTCGTAGCGCAGATGAGTCCGCCACCAGCAGTGGTACTCCACTCTCACACGGCTGTGAGCATAGCGACTGCGAAGCAAGCGGACAAGGTGGCGGTGGAAGAAGTCATCACCCTCATCGCTGACGTAGCTGTACACCACCCATCCGCGTCCATCATCGACGCCCTGCACCGGCGGCTGGGGTGTGGGCGCCCGAGACTCGTCCCCATCGCCGCCATCTGGGTCTCCACCAGGGGCACCTCCTGCGGCTGCCTGCTTCTATGGCTGCTGCTGCTCCTCAACCTGTGCTGCTGATGAACTGAGCCAGTGGAGGCATACTGCTCCACCTCCTCTGGGTCCTCCTCAGCGTCCTCCTCTGCCTGGGGCGCCTCCTGCTGCAGCTGCTGCATCTCATGCTCTGTGGCGCCTCCTCCTGCTGCGGCGCCTCCTCCTGCTGCTGCACCTCCTGCTGCTGTTGTGCCTTCTGCTGCTGCCTCAGGAGCTCCTGCCTCTCTCTCCACTGTCGGTAGCCGACGCGACCACCGGTGCTCTTGCGGCCGGTGAGCTTCGTGCGGGTCATCTATAGCAGAGACGGGAAAAAGAAATTTAAAACAGGGTTAGAATTTTCACAATAGACAGGGTAGTCTAAGAACACTATTTTTAAAGAAAATAACTCAACTCCAAAGTATAGATAATAAAAGAGCAATGATAAGGTAAAATCTATACGACCATTCTATCTAGGCTGCGATCCTACAGTCAGCACAGCTTTGATACCAATTTGTCACACCCAGATTTACACAAAACCTGAATGCGGCCGTATGTGTGCCCAGGACGTCCACAGAACACATACAGCTTACAAATATGGATCTCAAAGAACACAATGCTCGAATAAAAGTAGTTTACATCCAGAGTTTAACACAAAGACATAGTCTTACATAAATAACACAGCGGAAGTCTATTTATTTAAGCTCTCAACTAAAGACGAATGGCGCCTCAATCCCACAGGGACGCCGACTGGTTGATCGCAGCTCAGAAGTAGGGAAGATCCTCGGGAAGTCTGCGATCGGATCCTCATTCACTGCTCCATCTGTTACCCATCCGGGATTTTGTTGATTGTTGGCAAGTGTAAGTAACTCATCTTACTTAGCAAGTATAACAGAGTTTATGCAAGGCTAAAAAGGCTGACTCGGGTTGACTGCTTTAGCACTTTTAGTTGGTTCATTTTATTAATTGCCTATTTACTACAAGTGTATGAGAACTCCCAGTTATAACCCCATTAAAGATGTAAATAGCATTAGAACCATAGAGCATCATCAACTTCATCTTCTAATAAAAAAGGATCCAGGCCGCTCATGACCGTGAGCACGGCTATCATGATAGATGTACACTCTGTAGAGGTTTCGCCCTTTCCCCAACCGTTAGCGTAAAAGCTCAAAGGAGCTTTCAACCCAACCACGCACGTACCACACTTCCGAGGTGCGAGTGCATAGGGACGCTACAAGGCTTTTCACAAAACACCCTAACAAGCATAGTGGCCACTATGGTTTCGGCAACGGCGCATGAACCCCGACTCCCAGGAATGACTTACACTCAGTGCGCAACATAAGTGGGTCAATGGCATCAGAGCGCGGACCCCATGACGCAGCATGAGTCCATCAAGCGCAACGCTAGGGGTGCCCATGGCGAGAACGTGGACACTCCCTCAACGGGACATTGCTTACGGAGCAGCGCCAACGAACCTCAGGGTGCACGTGAACCTGAGGCCGTCCCCAGGCAATATCGAAGCTCAGACTTAGGAACCCCCGCCCCCCATCTAGTGCCTTTCGATAACCACTAGCAAGCTAGAGACGTACAAGCTACTTGTCCAAGACCAGAGCCATAATAGTTCCGGCGGCGGCGACAGGTTCCTGGGTTGTCGCTTAATGAACCGGACCTTAAGGAGAGACACTAGAGCATAACACGAAGCAAGCTCTAGCTCCCTGAACCATGTTGCTAAAAAGCAGGTTTTATCATTAAGTTAAAGTGAACCATTAAGTCATGATTAACAGTTAAATAAAGTGATGTAGCTGCGCTTAGCAAAAGACTACCCATATGCATAAACCCGGGATATAACAAGGTACAGGATAAAAGTACTAGGAATTGCCTTAAGGTAAACAAATTAAGACACATGCATATGTATAAATGATTGCGATAGTGTATAGGTATCAAGGATGTTCCATGCTATACTTGCCTTCCTCAAAGCCGGCTGCAGCTGCAAGTCTTGCTCCTCGAACTCCTGGTCACCCACGAACTCGAACGGCTCTCCGGCTGCTCACGCAATCACCACACAATCACCACACAGGCCAATACATGCAAGCAAAGTTACTCTATTAGAACAGTACACCAAACAGTAACAAAAGAGCAAGAAAAGGCTATAAAACTATTCTACGCTTCGCTACGAACACATGAGCGCGAGAATCACCCAAAACGGAGCTAAAACGTGAAAACTACGCTAAAAACAAGATCTAGGTGCTTGCTGATAAGAAACACGAACTTCCAGGGGCTTAAACGTAAAGAAAAGGACTAAACTGAAATAAATCTAAAACTGCGCTGGACTGATTTGCAAATAAAAGAAAGATCAGGGGCCTCTGCGCAAAAGCGGCAGACGGCGGGGACGGCGGCTGACGTCCGCTGGCGTCAGCAGACGCTGTCTGTTGTGTGGGAATATGGTCCCTGGGTACCTCACGAGCAGGCCTGGCAACCCTCCGATAGGGGGCGGCCCGGCCCACCGTTCTGGACCTGATGACGTGCGGGACAAGCCGGCACATGAAGGAAGGATCCGGAAGGAGAAGTTCTAATTAAAATAGGAGTTTTTGTAAAGAAGGAAAGGATTCTTAGAGATAGAATCGGCTACAAACCGACTTGTAACCCTGCCACCCCGATATATAAGGCGGGCAGGGACCCCCTCCAAAAGACACGAAGTCTCTCAAGAGAACAATCCACGCAATACAACACCCCAAAATAGGACGTAGGGTATTACGTCAAGTTGACGGCCCGAACCTGTCCAAATCCTTGCGTCTGTCCACCCTAACCATCTAGCTCTCGATCTTTGCGATCTTCCCTCCATATAAATCACTTCCGTGGGCTACCCCGTGGAAGACTGCCGGAGATCATATCACGGACATGCTGACTTCGGCGTGACGGAGGGCGGCGGCGCGGTGGACCGGCTGTGGACCGGCGGTCCACGGGTCCACGGTGGACCGGCGGCCATACCCCTTCGGGGGTCTTGATCCTGGCCGTCCGGGTCGGATCCGACGGCGGGCGACACTCCGGCGCACTGGGGGGGGGGGGTGGGGGGGGGGCGGACGGCGGGTGGCGCGGCGGCGCCATTGCCGTCGCGGCGGCGGCGACACGTCTGGGCGCTGCGGTGCACAGGGAAGGGCGCGGGAACCACGGGACGGCGCGGGAGCTCACCGGGAACACGAAGAGGGCGACGGCGACGGCGAAGCGAGGTGGCGGCGCGACGGGGGCTCGAGCGCTAGGGTTGTGGGGCTGGGGATCTGTGGCGGCGCGCTTTATATAGGCCGGGGTGGCCTAGGCGTGCGTGCCAAGCCACGCGGGCGCGGAAGCGGCAGCGAGCCGGACTCGAGCTCGTGCTCGAGTCGGACACGGCGGCGGCGGCGGAAGGTGGGGGCTAACAGGTGGGCCCCACCTGTCGGCGAGCAGGCTGCGGGGCGCGACTGGCTCGAGTGGGAGGCGGGCTGCGGCTGCGCGCTGGTGGGCTGGCGGCCCACTAGGCCGGAGCGGAAGCTGGGCCAGGAGCGCGGGCGACGCTGGGCTGCAGCGGCCGAGCTGGGCCGAGGTAGGCGCGACGCGTTGGTGGGCTGGGGAGGAAAAGCAGGAAGGGGAAAAGAGGGAAAAGGAGAAAGTTGGAGGGGGCTTCCTGGACTTCAGGAAAAAGGAGAAAAAGAAAGAAAAGAGAGCAACCAAAACATTCAAGCAAAAATATATGCACCAGCATGAATGCAACAGAGATGTTCCTAAGCCTTATATTTGCTTTTAATTTCTCAAAAAGTTTTATTTTCCCCTATATTAATTATGGCACTTAAATAAAAAGGGCAATTTATTTACTAATTCAGAAAAGGCATTTTTAGGGTGTTACAGGACCCTCGCTTCCCTGGCCACCGGCTAAAGGCCGGCGACAGAGGGAAACGGGGCCAGGAGCGGTGGCGGAGGCGGCGGCGCGCCCTACGCGTGAGAGACGATTCTGCCAAGTCGCCTTGTCACGGACGCGGAGTTGGAACCAAGGGCATTGCTATTTACGGTCGCCCGGACAGAGGCTTCCGTCCGGGCGATTTCCTACAGCCCGTTTTCAGCTTGTGCGTCCTCCATCCTCTTTCTTTTTTGATAATTTTTTAAAAAAATATTGGAAAAAATTTTGATAAAGTTTTTGGAAAACTTTTCAAGTAAAGTTTTCAAGCAAGTTTTTCGAAAACTTTTTAAGTAAAAGTTTTTGAAAACTTTGAAAGTAAAGTGGAGCGCGAAGATCCAGACGGAGGAAACGAGTAATGGTTTTTTTCAAGTAAAGTTTTGAAACAAGTTTTTCAAAAACTTTTCAAGTAAAGTTTTCAAACAAGTTTTTCGAAAACTTTTCGAAATGGATGCGCGCAGGCCCTATGCTGAAGCGCGTGGTCGTCGACCGTTCGGAACAGGCAAGCGCAAATTTAGCATTCCGTTGGAACCAACTAGAACTTCTCTCTTAGTTGGAGGATTGAGACTGCCCTTGACATACGCGAAAGCAACGGGCCCAGCCAGAATATAATACGGCATCATGAGTTTCGATTAGCTGGTTTGACGATTGCTTCTTCCACTGGACGAATGGAAATGCTTGTACTTACCCGACGACCTGGCACTCGTGACGGTTCCTGCCCCCAGAGAAAAATAACACGCGGCTTCTACAATGTCATCCCCGTTGCCATTTCGCGAGCCCCAAATGAGCAAATCCCCCGCAAATTCCCGAGAATTTCTCTGAATTTTACGAGCTCCATCATCTTATCATGCCCATCCGCCGGTGAAGAAGGTGACCAGGGCCACCAGGCGAGCTCTGAACCATCCGGTGGTCAGGCCAGAGCAAAGCCCATCCCCCGCCATGGATTGCTGCTTCCGCGTGTACGGGCTGGCGATCGCCAACACGGTGTGCGTCGGCGGCACGGCGTTCCTCGTCTTCGCGCTCGTCAAGCTCGCCCGCACGCCGCACAGCGCCGGCGGCATCGTTGTCGTCTCCATCTTCCTCGTCTTCTGGCTCGGCGTCAACGCCAGCGTCTACCCGGCCTTCTGCGGCTCGCTCTTCCCCTGGTCCGCGCTCGGGCGCTGCCTCGAGCCGCCGCTCAGCGCCGTCCTCTGGCTGCTCTGCCTGCCGTCGAGGTGCGCGCGCGCAGCGCGGCGGCGTCGCGCCAGGAGCGACGCCAGCGGCGCCGGTGGCGTGCCGCAGTTCGTGACGCAGAGCCGCGGGTACACCATCAGCGTGCTACCGCGGGAGCCGCCCGCGCGCGGCGGCGCGCCGGTGGCGGCGGGTGGCGCCACTGCCGTTGGCATCCCGGCGTATGAGCAGCCGGCAGACGACGGCGGCACGTCGCCGGACTGCGCGGTGTGCCTTGGAAAAGCGGAGAAGGGGGAGATGGTGAAGCGGCTGCCGGCGTGCCTGCACATGTTCCACCATGAGTGCATTGACCTGTGGCTGCGCGACCACTCGACATGCCCGGTCTGCCGGTGCAGCGTCTTCGCGCCGCTGCGGGTTCAAGTAGTATGACGCTTGTTCATCTCGCCATTTTTGTTTCTGGTTTCATTTAAGGCTGCTAATGGTCTGAGAACCAGACCAAAGCCGCACCAAACCAATTGCTCTAGTCCTCGACAATTAAACCTCACCAGACCGATCTGCATTCATCAAAAACCGAACCACACCAATCTTCCGCCTCCGCCGATCCCTGGCGTTGCCGACGAAGACCCCTGGCGGCGCGGTGGGTGAGGGTCAGCGTCTCAGCCACTCGATCGAGGCCCAACCATGCGTGCGGTACGGGGGCCGGCAGGACATTCGACCAGAACAATTTAGGTGAGGTCCAGTCCAAACCGCATGCATGTAAACCAAATTGAGCCAAACTTTTCCCTTGTGTTAGCCCGTTTCCACCAAGCCAAAGCGCGACTAGCGCAAGCGCAAACCGAATAAACCGGTTTGGCACCGGACCATTAGCAGGCTTAGTTTCATTCATGGAGATGAGACTTTGACACAACAGAAAGCTGGAGTCATAACTTTTTTATGTGGAGCTGTATATTGGTAGTGTATGCTGATCTGCAAATTGTAAAGTTGATTATTGTTTTGTTTTGTATATGAACATGTAAGGGAAAAGGTACAAAGGAGGATTGATTCGTTTTCTTTAAGCGCCCTCGCCCCATCCTCGTTTTCATGGGCTCCCTGACATAGACATACCAACCCAACAGCGTGGGATGCGTGGAAATATTTGACAAATTATGCTGCACAGGGTTTCTTGACGACTATAGGGTTTGCATACAGCATCCAATGCTATTTTCTGAAGTAATTTTTGAGTGGTTTTCTGTGCCACGCTGTTCCCGTGGTCCACGCTATGGTTCTGCCTGCCGTGCGGGAGGCCGGAGCGCGCGTCGAGCCCAGCAGAGCGCCGGTGCTGGCGACACCTACAGCGGCCGTGATCTGCCTCAGTTTGCCGTGAAGAGACGGGAAGGCCAAGCCATGAAGTGCTCCCGATGGAGGGGCCGGTTGCCGCTGCCACCAACATTCCGGCCCGGCGTACGAACTGAAGGTCGGTGGGGCATCGACGGAGAACACTGAACACGCCGGAGTGCCTGGTGTGCCTGTGTGCGAGGTGGAGGAAGGGGAGATGGTGAAACGGCTGCCGGCGTGCCTTCACATGTTTCACGAGAAGTGCATCGACCAGTGGCCAGTGTGTCGTGCTCGCGTCACTGCCGAGCCAAGTAGTGTGAAGTTCTTCTAGCCCTTGAACATGAAATATATAGAAAGGGGTCAAAAAAAAATTGTAGCCTGCTTTTAAATTGAGCACAGGGACTCGTCGAATTAGAAAATACCAAACACTATATGTACCGGACTTATCAATGCCTCTGAAATCTTGAAGGGAACCAAAGTAAAGAAAGGCTATTCATAGTTCAGAACAACAGGAATCTCACAATGCCCAAACACCATTTATGCCCCTGTATCTATAAACTACCTTATTCAGTTTAAAGAAAGTAAATAAGTACTTCAGGACGACGCAACGCTCATGACAAACATATTATTCTACTGATGAGGTGGCTACTCCTGAGTCCTGATGCAGTCCTTCACCTTTACCTTCACCTGCACCAAGATTTGGGAAGACGACATGCCAGGTAATCATGAACGGAAGAACACGTATAGCAAAATCATTGTACGGCCCTCTCTTGCACACCAACTTCACCTTTCTGCTCTTGAGATGCATGTACACGATGATGCCATCTCCTTCGAACTCCAAAAACAAGAACTCGGCATTGTCCCCCAACGCCAACCACCGACACATATCTCATGCAACCCTTATCTATGAGATGGCCACATGTCTCCTGCACGGAAGAAACGGTGTCCCAACAATACCCACTGGGCGGAGATGGCAGAGACAGTGAGCTGGTCTCCCTTCAAATTGTCAGTCATCCTCTGCAACCAGACGGTGAGCTTGTCTCCCTTCAAATGGAAGAGGTAGATAACAGAGTCATCTCCCCGACAAAGGGCAAGGTTGCCGGAGTACTCAAATTTCACGCCTTCCGACAGATCGACAGTGAAGAAGTTCCTGTTGGCTAGATGAAATGCGAGGATGTATCCTGCCGTGGTAAGCATGTAGATCTTACCGCGCATGAGCAAAGTCTTCTTGAGGATCTCCTTTGGTGGCCTCACGAGATCTGCCACGGACGCGGAATGTGTGGCCCAGGACCCCGCCTGTAGGACAAATACCCTCGCACAAACCTATCCGGCCCTTATAGAAGATATCTAGGCGGTAGCATGAGATGTCACCACCATCTTCATCAGGGAGGAGCATGGCGTGAGGCCACTCGCACCATGTAGTAGATGGTTGTGGTGGGAGCACGAATGTGTCTTGTCTAGGGGTGTGGAGCGGCATCCGCACAGCAGGGCAGAGGGGCATATTGAAAGATCCACTGAATCCATAGAGGACACAATCGTTGTGGCAATCCCAAACATTCATAAAGAATTTATCCATGTTATCAAACCTGAAGGTGCCATGGCGTATTGCAGCTCCGATATCTGAAGACAAGGCATCAGCCAGCAGCACAAACTGTGGCTTCGAGAAGTTTTCAGTGTAGATGTAGACCCCGAGCAGGTGGCGTGATTGCCGTGAGCGAAAGCTTTGGATGATGGTCTGATTGGTGGCATTGTGAAGCCAGTGCTTGCTGGTGAGTGCAGCACTAACAAAGCATGTGGGGCAGTGGAGGCGTTTCAGGATATCACCTACAAGGCCTTCGTTTGTGAGGACCTTAGAGGCAGAGTCGTCCACCTCCACAACAGGCAAGGAAGGCATCGTCTGTTTGGAAGGGATCACTCTATCTTAGAATGGCTGGGTGCTTAGCGGTTCTTATTCTTATTTCCTCTTGCGGTGGCTACTCTTATAATTTCCAACTCTTGTTGCCACATAGAAGATATCATCGAATAAATATTTGCATATCCGTGTTGCGTACTGAAACGCTTAGGCAATAGGCATTAAGTACCTCAAACGATATCCTTTCTATAGTGATCCCATATCCACGCCTCATATAAATAAATTGTATTGCATCCTTGCCAGCTGCAAACCACCACCGCCTAAGTAGGAGTATGTGCAATGCCACGTGTTCTTCGATAATGTAATATGCACACCACATCCTCCATCGTGAACACTTGTTGCCCCAAGGCGAGTGCTTGAGCGCTTGATTGTAAGCTTTCTTTGTTTGTCACCACGACATAAAGTTATCATTGAATACCAACTGTCACCAACACATATTATATGTATGCGCGCCGCAGGCCACTTTTCTTCGTTTGTCAATACCGACTTGAAGTTATTATTGAATAGTAGTTGTCACCAACACAGATTATGTGTATGCGTACCGCAGGCCACCATCGCTTCTACCTCTAATGGCACATGATTCACAACGATCCCATGCCCAAGATATGCCGCTCCCAAAGGTATACATAACTGGATGGCATATATCACAAAAATAAATTGGATATACATTTAGACCACCACCACTAGTGCTTTGCGGTGGTGGACACGTGTTAGATCATCGTAAAACACGTGTCCACCACCACTAACACTAGTAGTTAATTTCCCAAGGTGAACGCTTGACATGAAATCTATCTTCGTTTGTATTCAGTGACTTATTACTCCGTTTGCTCCGTTGGCTCTCTTTCAAAATGCAGTAAAGGATCAAAAAGTTGCGTGCACACATCCTTCCTCATATACCTCTAATACCATAATAGCCATAATTGAAAAAAAATAATAGTTGTGATTGGAACCCCTTGATCTAATTAATTGGATCCTTGAGATTAGAAAAATACATGTGTAAGGAAGATATGCATGTGTCTATAATACATGTCATTACTATATCTGATGGAGTGATCTTCTCTAAGAATTATATGTATTCTATTTAAGTCATTCACTCGCTGTAATTTGCTTCCACATCATTTTTATACGGCAATTCCTTTCCTCTATGAATTGATGCAATGCTTTGAATGTGTGCATCGAAATTATTGCTTTGTTCTGTAAAGTCGACCTCCAAAATGGGTTACAAACATGCCCGGTTGTTGAGGGAGAAAAGTGTTTGCCCCGAACAAGCTCGGTAGGAACCTTGCAACTAGATGACTCAAGCTGGATGAACAAGGCAGAGTCTGTGGAACCTCCTCCCGTGAGGCGCAGGACTTGTATTTATCTAGCCCTTATACCATCTTGTGGGTATGGCTCGGCGAAGATACCTTGGTCTCTAATGCCACAACTTCACAAGGATCTAGCTGTCTGTAAATTAACCATGGTTCCATGTCCCAACGCCAGTTGCCTTTGGAGGTGGGGAGGAGTCCCACCTACAACACGGCCACACGGGTGCTTCTACCATTCCCCCACACTAGGTTTTACATTTCACTGAGCTCGTCGCGCGCTGTGAAGGTCGTCGATTTTCGTCCTTTGGTTTTATAGGCACCAACAGTGTTGGTCTTCTGTGTGAAAGCCAAACGTAGATGACAATATATATATATATATATATATATATATATATATATGACAAACACTACTACACAGAAGGTTTTTAGGGGCGGGCTAACGGGGTTTACAGGTGCGGGTCAGGCACCCGCACCTGCAAATGGCCGCTACAAATAGTCTTTGCGGGTGCACCAACAAAGGTTTTTAGGAGCGGGCTAGCCCGCCCCTGCAAATGGTATTTGCAAGAGCGGACTATACCATCACCCGCACCTAGAAATGAATTCAAAAAAATAAAAAAATAAAAAATGGATGGGGTTGTCGCGCCATCAGGGGTGTACTGCCGCCGCCGCCCGCGCCAGCCGGGGGCGCGCTGGCCGCGACTGCAGGGAGCCCTCGCCAGCCACCACCGCAACAGTTGCGCCGGCCACCACTGCCGTCGCGGGCCGATCCTCGCCGACCGGTGGCTCGTCGGCCGCCGCTGCTCCTGCTCCGGCCGCCTGGCTGGCTCGCGCTCCTTGTCGTGCCTTGTTGCCGCCGCCGCTCCGGCACCTCGTCGACACGCAGGCTACCGCCGCTTCCCGGCCGCACCGGCCTGGCACGCCGGCTGCCGCTCGCCAGCCGCCAAGTCTGCCGCGTGTGAGAGAGAAGAGGGCAGACAAAGAGGGGTCGATGGTGAGAAAGAAGAGAGGAGAGGACCGCCTAGACTGGTTGGATCTTGTCCGATGGGTCCTGGAGAGAGAGAAAGAGAGAGAGGGGAGAGGGTGAGGGTGATCCAGGTGCTAACAAGTGGTCCAATAGGAGGCCAGTATTTGACGGGTGTGGATTGATGACGTGGACTGTGTGTTAATTTGAGTGACTTACAATACATTTTTAGATATCTAAATGAGATCAAATGAAAAAAGTTGTCAACTACAAAGTTTTGGGCTCCTCAAGCTCTACAACTTTGATATAAACTTTGTTTTTATCCGAGATTGTTTGAACATTTTAAAATTTATGATTTCAGATTTGAAAATCTATAATGGTATTTGAAGTATTTAACAATGTCAAATGAAAAGTTGTCAACTACATAGTTTTACTTCTCGTCGATCTCTACAACTTTTATCTAAACGTTTTTCCATTCTAGTTCATTTGAAAATTTTAAAATTTAAGATTTCAAATTTGAACGATTATAATTATTTTTGAAGTATTAAAAAAACTCAAATGAAAAAGTTGTCAACTACAAAGTCTTGCTTGTTATCGAGCTGTACAATTTTGGTATAAAGCTTTTTTTCCATATGAGATCATATGAAAAAGTTTGTATTCAAAAAATACATTCACTATCTCTTTCACATATAATCACACATATACACCTACATTCGCGTATAGTTCACACATGTACTCCTACATTCACATATAGTCACACATATTGGTATAAACATGTATTCTAATACATTCACAGATACATATATACTAATACATTCACATGTACATATATTTATTCATTAGAAGAAAATATCGAAGCCGGATAAAGAGAGAGGAATAAATTGGACTTGTCTCATGAATACATATATTTTGATTTGATCAAATGGGATGGATTTTGAGATAATTTTTCATAGAATTTTATAAGCTTTTTAACAAGTACAAGATCATCAAAATCGGAGTTCAGAGTTGAGAGACATGACCAAAATACGACGACGAGTTTAATAGCGAGGATATTATCCTGTCCTTTAAACACACAGACGAGAGGATCATCCGGTCCATAGAAAATTGCACTGAAAGAGGCAACCATTTTATCCTCTCATCCACAGGAAGAAGGAGAGGATTATCTTGTCCATATAAAAATGCACTAAAGAAGGCAACTATTTTATCCTCTCACTCATAAAGAGAACCAGAGGAACATCATGTCCATACAAAAATGCATTGAAACAAGGCGACCATTTTATCCTCTCACCTACATGAAGAACGAGAGGATCATCCCATCCATATAAAAGTAAAATAGCATTATGTTTTTTAGATAGCTAATTGAGCACAAATGAAAAGGTGCCCAAATACAAAGTTAATTGTACAAGTTCAAAATATTTTGAATGCATTTTGCTATTTTTAAATTAAAATAACACTAGTTTTCAACATTAAAGAGCTTATAATATTATTTTGGGTACTAAACATTCTCAAATTAAAAACACCATCAACTACAAAGTTATAGGTCTCATCGAGCTCTACAATTTTCGTATATAACTTATCTCCATCCGAGATCATATGAAAAAGTTATGAATTTATTTGCGTGGAACTATTTTTAGAAGTGGCCCATGTCATGACCCACACTTGAAAATAATTTTCAGGTGTGGGTCATTCCATGACCCGCCCCTGAAAATGCCACCAGTTTTAGGTGCAGGCCATGGCATGACCCGCACCTAGAAATCATTTTTAGATGCGAGTTATGCCATGACCCGCCATGAAAAATTATTTTTAGGTGCGGGTCTTAGCTACAGTGCTGGACTTCTATTTGTAATTAAGAGCGGGTCGCCTTTTTACCTGCGCTTGAAAAAAAGTGCTTGCTCTTACTACTAATGTTTTGTGTAGTAGCGCGAACGGAAGGGACGTGCAGAGAATGCTGGAATGAAAATGGATAAAAACCTTTTGGTAGGAGGAAGTATACCAAACGCCTATAGCTAACTAATCGAACGTTTGTTCCCTTCACTTTCTGATGCTCGTTTCCTCTGCACGAACCAAGCACAGCTCTCGCCAGCTCGGTCTGGCCATGGGCGCCAACGAGCTGTGCATCGGCAGGAACGGGCCTCCTCGTCAGCTCGCTCGTCCGCCGCGCGCGGACGCCCTACCAGTCTACCACCGCGCCAGGGACATGGTGACGCTCTCGTTCTTCCTCGTCTTTTGGGTCGGCGTAAGCTCCTGCGTCTACCCGGCCTTCTGCGGCGCGCTCTTCCTGTGGCCACGCCCTGGACCCGCCTCTTCGCGCCACCGCGTTGCTGCTCCGCCTGCCGTGTCGGTGCGCGCGCACGGCCAGTTGGTGCCGGTTAGGCAGACTCTTCCTCGTTGAAGGGAGGATATGTTTGGTGCATTTGTTTGTACTGTTGATGTACATGTGCAATTTGTAGCGCCGGCGACGAAAGCTACAGCGGCAACGGTCTCCCTCGATTTGCGGTGCAGAGACGGGAAGACCAGCCCGCCATGAACGTGCTTCCCAGGGAGGGGCCGGTTCGCGGCGGCGGCGCGCCGGACAACCTGGTGTACAAGCAGAAGAAGGTCAGCGGCGCGCCGCCGGAGGGCACTCCAGAGTTCCCGGTGTGCCTGTGCGAGGTGGAGGAGAGGGAGATGGTCAACGCGGATTTTCTGACTCCATCGTAAGCTGCCCCCCTATTAGCGCGTCGCCGCCGACATGTGGGCCCCCGCCCCTGCCGCCGCCGCCTCCCCCGGCTCCGGCAGTGTGGGGAGCGCCCGCATTACGGGACTCCCGAAGTACCTGCATTAGTCCTAGAATAATCCCAATGCAAGTAATTTCCGCACAATGGGTATCGAAACCATCATCGAGTAATTTTTATTGATAATTTACATCAATATACAGTTTAAAGCCTGCACAAGGTTTACAAGCGGGCCTCAAAGCCTCCGATTTATTCAGAAAGTACAAAGCTACAGAACTATGCAGAGCCTCAGTGTCGCGGTGGAGCACGTCACCATTCTGGACCTTCGTCGTCTGCTCCGTCTTCGGTGAAATTCTCTGGTATGAAGCGGAAGCAAGGGTGAGAACTCTTGACAGAGGTACTCAGCAAGTTCCAAAGTAATTTAATAAGTTTGATAAGTTTGGTCCTGAAGGGGCATAACCTCCATGCCAATCCTGGTTGGTGAGCAAAGGTATTTACCAACCTGCGATAAGGGAAGTCCGCGGGTCGTGTTCAATTTAGTGATCTAATCGTCGGGAACTTTGACCAGTTGGACTCTTGCCGGAGTCACGGCTATCGAGATAGATTTGTCGCTCTGTAGAGGTCGTACTTCTCTGTCCCGCATTCGGTTAGCCCGTACCGTGTACTTAGGCGGTACTGCCCTACGAGACCCGTTCCCACCAGCGTCTGTCTCTAGACAGCCCTTCCCTAGCTCTGTCCACGGAAGCTGTTGGGGCCTAAGTAGGAGTCGCGCACGTCCACAGAAGGACCTTCCTGGGGCAATTTGATGCATCATTAAATTTATCGTGGCATCCTGCCACCAGGTCCTACCGACCCTGTCACCTGCGACTCGTACCGGCCAGACCCAGCCCTCTGTCGGGGTCTGTCTCCAATAGTCCCGTTGCCCATCCGCGACCCCTTGGGACAGGTTACTAAGGCTGGCTAGTGGGGCGTGAATCAAGGCCTCACATAAATAAGCATTCCCGAAGGCTATGCTTTTTTGCCATGCGGGACTGTATTAGACAATGGAAAGATTCTCCCGTGAACCGATCCTTAGTGGCGATCCGAAGTGGCTCTTAGGAAAGAATCCCCTCCTTGGGACCATGCTTCCACTCCCCGGTCTAGAGTAAACAGTGCAAATTGAGTGCCAATTTTCAAGGTTAATCATCATTGCATGCTTATACAATAAAGGTAATTTTTCATAAAGGGGTTGTGTGTGAAGTTTTTGGGAAAGAAATGTATTTCTAGGCTTAGAAATTATTCTAAGATTTTTGATGATTTTTTGGAATTTTTGGAAAGCTCTAAGGTGGAGAACTAGATTCTTGTGTGCACTAAACCGGGTGTACCTAGTAATTTCCTTGGGGGGAGAGAGACAGGCAGGCCGGGGGGCACGGTCCCGCGCCGATTACTGTGTCATGGGCCCGTGGACCACGGCCCATGGACCAATGGACCCCTGGGTCTGTGGTCCACGGGGACCGGGTGCAGGGAGAGGGGAGAGGGGGAGGTGGCGGCCGCGCTGTCGCAGCTGAGGCGCTGGCCTGTGGGCCCGCGGCCAGCGTGGCGGCCGCGTAGGCGCCATGCGAGCGCCAGCTGGGGACGCGGCGGCGGGGTACGACGGCGCGCGGCGGCGGAAGCTGGGAGGCTCGCCGGAGTCGGGCGCGCCGGCCATCCTAGGCCACGAGAAGAGCTAGAACTTGGCGTGGGGGCAGAGGGCGGCACGGCGGGGTGGTGGAGCATGTTCTGGCGCGACAGTGAAGCCCAACGCGGCGGCTCGAGCTCGCCGGAGCTCGGGCAGTGGGCGGCGCAAAAGGAGAAGCATAGGTAGGGGTGTGCCTGTGCGCCTAGGAGCGACGGGAGCGCAACCGGGGCACCTGGGGTGCGTCGGCGTGCTCAGGCGTGGAGGTGGGCGGCTAGGACCGGCCGGCGGCTCGTCGGAGTGCGGCTGCGCACGGCGGCCGGCGGTGCTCGTCTAGCACGCAGAGCCGAGGGAAGGAAAAAGGGGAGGGGGCACGGCGGCGAGATCACTCACCGTGGAGCGGCGAGCGGAGGTAGTCGCAGCCGTCACGGTTCGACCGGCGTACTGCGGCGGCGGAGCTCGCGCTCGGCCGGCGCCGACGGGCGGTGTGTGGTGTGTATGGCGAGTGGAGGCGGGGATGAGGGGCTAGGAGGGGCGCGGGGGCCTATTTATAGCCCGGAGGTGAGCTCCCGGAGCTTCCCCGGCGTTCTCCCAGGCCGGACGCGTGGCGGGAGGCAGCTTAGGCGGCGACGCGTGCCCCCCGGTGGCGAGCTCCGCGCGGAGCCGCGGGGCGTGGTCGGCGCCGCACCCGTGGTGCGGTGGAGCGCAGGGGAGGTGACATGCAGCGTGCTCGCTTCTTCAAGCTCGATCCACGCCAGTGGAGGCGTATCGAGCGGCGACGGCGGAGGCATGGGCGCGCGCAGCGGAAGGAGGAAGAAGGGGGATGGATGGTGACGTCAGCACGACGTCACCGGGGATGTGGAACGCGCGCGGGGGGAAGTTGAGGGAGGTGAAGCGGACTTTGGGAAAAGGGCAGCAAGGATGGGCTGGGCCGCGAGGGAAGGTGGGGGAGGTGCTGGGCCGGCGGCTGTTTCGGCCCGAGGTGAGGTTTTAACCTTTTCTTTTTCTCATTTTCTCTTTTCTTTTCTATTTTGGGTTAGAATTTGGGTTTGAATTCCATTTCAAATCAAACTTGAGTTTTTAGTTAGGATTTAGAGTCTAGAATTATTCTAGGGTTAGAACAAACATATGCATATGGTTTATTTCTAATGCATTATATTTTCTAGTGCATTGTCCTATTTAATTAACTCTAGTCTTAATCATTAGATTTTCTTCCTAAGTTCTTTTTAAATGCTCTTTAAATTCTAGGGTGTTACAGGCGGCCTCGGCCGCCTTCGCCGCCGCCCGCCGCCCACCCGCACGCTAACTCCGTGATTTTGCTCCCCCGCCGCCGTCGTTGGCCCAACTGCCGGCCTCCACCGCCGCGGCCGGCGGCGCCCTCGCCGCCGGCCTCCAGCGCCCTAGCCGGCGGCGCCCTTGCCGCCGGCCCCTCCGCCCGCCGCCCCCGAACCCCTCTAAAGCCGTCGGGACAGCTGCCCCCCAACCCCGGAACCCTAAGGCCTCCGGCGGCGGCGGCTCCGCCGCCGGCCCCACATGGCAGTGAGGGCGGCGCTATTGGGGGGCACATGGCGACGGTGTCAGTAGATCATTTTCGGGAGATGGTGAAGCGGCTGCCAACGTGCCCGCACGTGTTCCACCAGAAATGCATTGACCAGTGGATGCACGGGCACTCGACATGTCTGGTGTGCCGGTGCGACGTGTTCGCGTCACTGCCGTGCCAAGCAGTATGACGTTCCGATCTCGCCCTTGAAAGTAAACATAAAGTGTATAGTTGGTACATGTAAATTCAGTGATCAAATTCGGGGTGATTTTTAGATTTTAGAAGCCGGTTGCTGATGGAGAGACAACAAATTGGGAGGACGAAGATGACTTGCTTGATGATGTGTGGGGTGCAAAGAATGATCATCTAGATGAAGTTCATGCAGCGTCTATAGCTCCACATAACCGCAAGATAAGGAAGGAAAGAAAGTGATTGGTGGGAGTCAGATCGTTCAACCATATGTTGCACAAGATATGACAACCACTACGGGAATGCTGGGGTTTGCCGTGTGCCTCCTACACATGGCAAAGCCGAAAAAGCACACGGCAAAGGCTTTGCCGTGTGCCGTGGGCTTTGCCGTGTGCAAAACAGCACACGGCAAACAACACGACGGCAAAGCCTTCTTTGCCGTGTGCTGTATCTCGGGCACACGGCAAAGCCCCGATCTGGCACACGGCAAAGAGCGACACACGGCAAAGTTTTGATCCGAAAAAAACCAAAATAAAATAGCAAAACATTTTATTTTAATGGGGGAAGTCGCACATATTTCGTGCTACGCAGCCGGCGGGACTCGAACACGCGCCCTCCCCTCGCGCATACCCTCCTCTACCACTGCACCACTCGAGTCTTTGTGTCCATATCCCATTTTGATTCCCCTCGTATTAAACTTTTCCGAGTGTAAATTGTTTATTTGAGGCCCTAAATGAGTATAAATAAAAAAGTTGTGAACTACAAAGTTTCATAACTTTTCAAGATCTACAACTTTCGTTTTGGTCAAAGGTTCATCCGAGGTCGTTTATAGAATTTAAATTTTCAAATTTGAAAAATTTAAACTTAATTTTCGTTGACAAGATGACTTCAAACAAAAAGTTGGTCAACTACAAAGTTTCATAACTTTTCGATCTAGACAACTTTCATTTTGGTCAAAAGTTCATCCGAGGTTGTTTACAAAATTTGAATTTCAAATTTGAGAAATACAAACTTAGTTTTTCGTTGACAAGATGATTTCAAATAAAAAAGTTGTGAACTACAAAGTTTCATAACTTTTCGATCTAAACAACTTTTATCTTGGTCAAAAGTTCAAACAACATACCGGTAGTAAGATTGTTCACAAATGTTATACATCTCTCTTCTTGTTTTAGGAAACTATATGAGAGGTGTATGATTTGTAAACACTTTTAGTACCACTTTATTATATAAACAAATGATCAAAGTAAAAGTTGTAGATCTTTAGAAGTTATACACTTTGTAGTTCAACACTTTTTAATTTGATTTTGTTTAGGGCTTCAAAACGTGTTTTAAAAATTCTCTTTGCCGTGTGTTTTTAAAAAAACACACGACAAAGAGTTCTTTGCCATGTGCCAAAGCTTGACACACGGCAAAGAGAGGTCTTTGCCGTGTGTTTTTCTTTGACACACGGCAAAGAGGGGTCTTTGCCGTGTGCCAACTTTTGACACACGGCAAAGAGGGCTCTTTGCCGTATGCCCGATATGCCGAACACGGTAAAGCATGCCACACACGGCAAACAAAAATTTTCCTATAGTGAACAAAACTGTTAGACTGTGATATGGCCGACCATGGCAGCATGGTAATGCAACCAAGTTGTCAGTCCAAACTTACTGTTCCTTTTGTGGCTCATGGACCTATGTCTGATAAGGCCACCAAAAAAGTTAAAGGAGCATTGTGAGGGAAAGGAGAACATGGGGGATGTTGTGTCTACCAGCTTAGAGTCGACCACACTACCCACTCGGGTGCAGGCTCAGATGAATGCGACTCCACTGAGGAGAAGCAAGCGCACGGAGGAATCGGTGGACAAGGATTCTATACAAAGGGCTGCGCGTCTGACTGCTGTGAGGAACCTTGAGATCCCTGGAGGTAATAAATTTAACAATTCTATTATTTCTTTTCAGATAAGTATGTAACAGATAATATTTCGAACATAGGTATATCCATGGGTAAAGAATATAATCATGTTCAATCATCTGTTCTACTTATCAAGGACATGGAAAAAAATAGATTTAAGTTACCTGTTATTACGACTCATGAGGAGAAGTCTGTTGACATAGATGACTCAGATTGTGAGATTGATCATCTTGCTCTTAATCACTTATGTGGTGATTTCATGGAGGATCTTATGGATGATGATAATCATGATGAGGTCTTATTGTCTACATTACACAAGAAAAGGTCTAGAAAAGAAGTTAAAACTAAGAACTCCCGATTAGGACAGGCAACCAATAAACAAATAATTTTAAAATGAGACGTGTTTTTGGAATAGCAGAGGTCTTCGGGACTTGGCTAAACATAATTTTTTGTTTAATACATCAGTTGATAAAAATCTAGATTTTATTGTTATTCTAGAGACACATAAGAGAGACTTTTCAGTGGAAGTTTTAGATGTTTTTGCGGAGGCAGAGGTTTTTTTTTTGGCATTGGATCCCAACCATTGGGAGGTCAGCTGTCATTTTATTAGGGGTTAATGAACAAGTTTTTCAGGTAGATAATGTAAACACGGGAGAATTCTTTGTTAAACTCAGTTTAAAGAATAAGAGTGATGGTTTTTGTTGGGTTTTAATGGCTGTATGGAGCAGCTCAACCCGAACATAAAGATCGTTTTCTTGCTGAATTTGTGAATAGTTGTAGTGTTGAAAGTTTACCTATAATGATAGGAGGAGATTTAATATAATACGAAATCCTTCTGAAAAGAATAATGATAGATATGATGGTAGATGGCCACTCCTTTTCAATGCTTGTATTGAAACCTTGAATCTTAGGGAACTTGAGTTATTGGGCCGAAGGTTTACCTGGGCAAACTCAGCGATGGTTCCTACTTTTGAGAAACTAGATAGGATCCTTGTAAGCACTGAATGGGAACAAAAATTTCCGCTTTCCACAGTTGAAGCACTTACTAGAGAGATCTCAGACCATACACCGTTGTTATTAGATACCGGGGACGCATCTCATAGAGGCAATAATCCTGTTTTCAAGTTTGAATTGGGATGGCTACTTAGAGATGGATTCCATGAGTTGGTAACAAAGGTTTGGCAAAGAGCAACTAGAGGTGCTTCTCCTATAGAGCGGTGGCAAAATAAATTAGATCTTTGTGTAGATTCTTGAAAGGATGGGCCAAAAATTTGGTAGGAGACAATAAAAAGAAGAAAGCCTTTTTACTTCATAACCTTGACCTGCTAGATAGGAAAGCCGAGGATGTCATGCTTACCCAGCAAGAATTGGAATATAAGCATTATCTATCATCTGAATTAACAAAGTTGCTTCATGAGGAAGAGCTTTATTGTCTACAACGGTCCAAAGCAATAAGTTATTACATGGAGACGATAATACAAAATATTTCCAATTATTAGCGAATGGTAGACACCGTAAAACTAGAATTCACAAATTAGAGCAGGATGAGGGAGTCATAGTGGGTCAAGACAATCTGAAAACATATATTACAAATTTCTATAAAGTCCACTTCGGTGCCCTGAGAATAATTTTTTGGTTTGGATGAGACGAATATTGATGATATTCCACAAGTCTCCCAGCAAGAAAATGATATTCTCACAGACACTTTTACTGAAAAGGAGTAAAGGAGGTAATTTTTCAAATGGAACATAATAAAGCACCAGATCCAGATGGATTCCCTGCAGAGTTCTATCAGAACTTCTGGGATGTCATTAAGTCTGACCTTTTACAGTTGTTTGATCAATTTCATAATGGTGAGTTGCCTCTTCACAGCCTGAACTTTGGGGTCATTACTCTTACCCAAAAAGAGTGAAACAGTTAAAATTCAGCAGTATAGACCAATCTGCTTACTTAATGTTAGTTTTAAGATTTTCACAAAGGTGCTCACTAATCGTATTAATCTAGTGGCTCACAAAGTGATTAGGCCCTCTCAGACTACCTTCCTACCTGGAGATTTATTTGGAGGGGGTTGTTGTTTTACACGAAACGATTCATGAGTTACATAGGGAAAGCAAATGGAATTCGTCTCAAACTAGATTTCGAGAAGGCTTATGACAAGGTCAAATGGCATTTCTCCAACAGGTGTTGAGAATGAAGGGTTTCTCTCCTAAGTGGTGTCATGGATC
>WEIB01000595.1:0-32893 GCA_015476505.1 Urochloa ruziziensis
CAATGCTCATCGAGCATGCACTGGAAGTCCTCTGGAGTTACCCGGCCTCTGGACCGGTCCAGGGCGGCGACCATATCTCCCTCGCTCTTCTTCTTGCGAGGTTGGCTGTCAGTGCGTCGATGGTCGTCGTGTCGGTCTTCGTCCTCGCGGCGGTCGCGCTTGCGAGTCGTCTTGTTCTCTTCTTCCCAGCGACTCCTGATCTCGCTGAGTTGTTCCTTTTCCGCGATCTCTGCGTCCGCCCACGTGCTAGCGACCCGGAACATGTCATTGACAGTCGCGGGTGGCTTCCGAGTCCACTTGTGAATCAGTCTCCCGTCGGAGATGCCGCGCTGGAAAGCTGACATCACCTCCTGATCCGTGACGTCCGTGATGGAGTTGCGCTTCTCTGAGAACCTGCGCACGAAGTCGTGCAGGGTCTCGTTCTTGCGCTGCCTGATCTGACCGAGGAGCCGCTTGCTCCCGGGCCTTTCCCAGGTACCGAGATAGTTACCGATGAAGAGTTCGGTAAGCTGCTCCCAGTTGTCGATGGCGTCCTGCGGGAGTCCTGCCAGCCAGTTGCGGCAGTCCTTGGTGAGCATGATGGGAAGATAGTTGCCATCACGTCCTCGTCGCCGCCGACCGCTTGTACGGCGGTGTAGTAGATCTGAAGCCATTGAGATGGGTCAGATTTCCCGTCGTACTTGTCGATGTCCGACAGCTTGAAGCCTCTGGGCCATGTCACGCTTCTTAAGCGCTCGGTGAACGACTGGAATCCGCCGATCCGACCTCTAGAGCGGGAATCGCTCGGACCCGATCTGTCTGTTGTTCTTGGGGGAGTGCTGTCCCTTCTGCGATCCCGGTCCCTGGGCGGAGAACGGGTCCTCCGATAGTTCCGAGTCCTGGGTGGAGTTCGGTCCCGTCGGTAGGTCCTGCTGCGCGGTGGAGTTCGCTCTCTTGGCGGAGTCGGTCGCCTGGGTGGTGGAAACGCTCGTCCTCGTGGCGGAGTGCGACCGCCGTTGTTGCCGCGCCTTGGGCTACCGGAGGGATCAGAGTAGTCTGACTCCGTCGAGTAGCCGCTCCTGTTGGAGTTACGACGGGGATTTCCATGATCCCGATCGTACTCTTCGCGCCGTCGGATTTCCTCACGGTGGCGCTCTTCGGTGCTGTTGCGGATGACGTCCCTTGCATCTCGATCTCTGTTGATCGTGGTGCGGAGGTCTTCATCACGATCCGATCCGCCGCTGGCCCGGTGGCGAGATGGACAGGGCTCAGGAGCGTCCGTGGTCGCTCTGCCCTGCATCTGGTGAACCTGGACGGAGGCGGCCTGCACGAGAGCCCTTACCTTTTCCAGGCCCGGAGTGCTAGGTGGTAGCCGATTGATTTCCTCGTTGATAGTAACGAGGTTCTGGACCGGCGTCTCGTAGACGTCGTATCCGTTGAACTCGAACATGCCGTCGCGCATCAAGTTCCGGGTGCTCCTCCGGTCGTGCTGATCCCGTTGGCGACGATGATCTTCAGAGTGTGGTTCCTGGAGTCGAGCAGTGCCAGATCCTGACGCGGTGGCTCCGTGCGGTCGTGCGGCTCTGCGGGTCGCCCGACTGGCGTTGCGTCCTCGACTCTGATTCCTGGCTTCAGTCGTCTCCTCAGCTGGAGTGACCTCATCTTCTGAGACAGGATTGGTTGGCGTTGCTGGCGCCACCATGTAGCAATATGATCCGACTCCTTCTTGCGCGAGGTAGTCTTCCTCGGACTCGGAGAAGTCAGAGGTGGGCGTATAGCGCTCCAAACTACTCGGAGTCAATTCTCCGAGTGATCCTAGTGGTTCCGGCTCTGTAGAGGCATCGGACACTGTGTATCCAGGATTGAGGGTCCCTGTAGATCTAACTCGTAGGAGTCGCTCCCAGAGAAGTAATCATCCGTCTGGACGATGTCCTTCATCTTCTGCTTCTGAGCAAGCGCGCAAAAGCCAGGGGTCTGGACAGTAATGACCTCAGGGCTCTGGACGCGTGTTGGTTGAGCGTTTACGCTCTGTGATGACTCGGCGACGCGACTCTCAGAAGCCGGATCGGAACCGAGTGATTGTAGATCTGTTCCCGACTGGTCTTGCCTTGCGCTTTGCGATGGACTCAGCGGGGTAGTGTTGGCACGATCAGATGCGATCGGACCGGACTGGGCCGTGATGGCCGAAGTTGGTGCCAGAGAGGAGACCTCCGTGGCGACCGTAGCTCCTGCCGCTCGGGAATCCAAGGCGGCGGTGATGACATCCCCGAACTGGATCTCGACTTCGTCGACGTCCGGGAGGTTGCAGCTGTCCAAGATCTTGACGCGATCCATCGAGCTTACCAGATTGATCTCGGCGATAGCCCCTACCTGGCGCGCCACTGTCGGTGATATTATCTCCGGCAATCTTACACGGGGTAGCCCACGGAAGTGATTTGTAATGCAGGGAAGATCGCAAAGATCGGAAGCAGGATGGTTAGGATGGACAGACACAGGGGTTTATACAGGTTCGGGCCGTCGACTCGACGTAATACCCTACGTCCTGTTTTGGGGTGTTGTATTGCGTGGATTTCGCTATGAGTCTAGATGTGGTGAGTTGAGTTGGCTTGAGTTGTTGTCTCCTGTTTTGGAGGGGGTCCCTGCCCGCCTTATATATCGGGGGGCAGGGTTACAAGTCGGTTTGTATCCAAGAATCCTTTCCTTCTTTACAATAATTCATATTCCAACTAGGACTTCTTCTTCCAGATCCTTCCTCCGTGCGCCGACTTGTCCCGCACGTCTTCAGGTCCAGAACGGTAGACTGGGCCGCCCCCCTTTGGTGGGCTGCCAGGCCTGCTCGTGAGGTACCCGGGTACTATATCCCCACACCGATAGTACAATCGGCGCTCTCCTCGGCTGTCTGACCGGCCTGTGTCGACGAGGGTTTTGATTCTTGAGCCGTAGATATGATATAGCCTTCACCAGACTCAAGATATTGACTCTACTTCTCTCCACGTTAAATCTGAGGACCAGCGTTGACCTTAGTCGGAGGTGAGCCCGAACGTTGAGAAAAGCTTCGCCACTTCCATACTTGCCACATAAAGTACAGAGCACTTAAGGCCGTGTTTAGTTCCGCGGTGAAAAGATTTTGAAAGGGAATATTTTTACATTTGAAGTATTAAACATAGACTAATTAAAAAACTAATTGTAGATTACGTTTGGAATTCGCGAGACGAACCTAACGAACCTAACTAATCTGTCATTACCACATATATTACTGTAGCATTACTGTAGCAATTTAGTGTCTAATCACGGCCTAATTAGACTCATTGGATTCGTCTCGCAAATTTCAGTCCATCTATATAATGCGATTTGTTTTTTACCTACATTTAGTACGCCATACATGTGTCTAAACATTCATTTTGAATTTTGGATTTTGAAACTAAACATGGCCTAAATGTTGAAATATGTACCCGTACTGAAACTGTCATGGATGTCAGCAAGAAGTTGCCGTGAGGTATCCTTGCGTTGACTGCAACTAGAGCTTCAGGCTGCATGGCTAAGACGTGTGCATACGTGTCTAGCACAGTTGAAAATTCCACCGCTGAGATAGGCCATCCTGACATGATCAGAACAGGGAAGGGCCCACAGCGGCTGCTTGAACTCCGACGAAGGGAAACGCCGGCGAGCCTTTAGCGCCGAACACGCCACCGCCCATGCCTTGGACGTGGCCCAATAAGCTCCTTGTGCCCACCGACGCCGCCGAATAGAAGCACTTGCCACCGAAGAAGGTAGAGATGCAGTCGCAGAAGTAGGCGGCCACAACTGCCGGCGCGGAGGAGCAAAGCTGACGACCTCGCACCGCAGCGTCCGCTTGAGCAGCACCATGCTGCTCCAACAGCCACCGAGCACGGAGAAAGGATGAAGGGGAAGGATAAAAGGCTTTATTGGAACACTCACCTCGTCATGCCGGTGGAGGCTACAGCCGGCAACCACGCCGGCGAGAAGCCCGCCCACCACCACCAGGACGAGAGAGAGGAGGACAACCGTCCTCGACACGCCGTCCATCTAGAACAAACTTTTCACAATCTAAACTTAAACTAGAAAGAAAGCTGGTAAAGGGGAGGGCCGGCCCTCCTCTCTGTCACCACCGGCAAGCTCGCCGGAGGAGACGAGAGAGGGGGCCGGAATCGAGAGGAAACTGGAGAGCTCTGGTGGGAGGGAGGGCCTGACCTTGCTGCGCTCTTGCGCTCCCACTTAGCCGACTGGTTTCTGCTCACCCTTAACAATACGCCAGTGGATGCTAGACCTGCTTTATTTTTATCACTTCGGAGGAATTGGTCGGTACGAAATGATCTCACAAATGGAGGTACATATTACTCTGTTAAAGCTTGGGCCAGAGTAATTGAATCAATGTTATATAACTAGTCCAACCAAAACTCTGAAATGTTTGTGGAAGATTTGAAAGCGAAAGATGTTGCAGTACCATCCAAACCAATCCAGACATGAATCCACCTAAACAGGGATGGTCAAAATTAAATGTTGATGCAAGTTTCATCGAGGCTACATGACAGGCAAGTACAGGAGCTATGGTACGGAACCATAATGGTGTGGTTGTGCTCTCAGCCTGGTGACCGTTTTTGATTGTCAATCAGTAGAGAAAGCTGAATTTGTAGCCTGCTGCGAAGGATATGCCAAGGCCCACTTATCCTAGAATCTGATAACATCACTTGTATAAGAAGCTTAACATCGGATGAAAGGGATCGATTGAAACGATCCGAAATCTCGTTTTCGAGATTCCAAGCCTTTGCACCTCATAGATAGTCCGAGGAAGTAGCTATCACGTGCAATCCCTGTCTCAAGTGATACAAATCCATGCAACACAGAAATAAAGAGAGTAGTAACCATTAATTCACTACTACACAAACCGGCATCACAGCCGGTTCGGGACCCCATCACAGCCGGTTTTGGGGGGCGGATGAGATAAAGCGGCTGTGATAGTCCCCACTATCACAGCCGGTTTTCAAAAACCGGCTGTGATGGGCGGATATCACAGCCGGTTTTTGTCTAGAACCGGCTGTGATAGTGGGGTGATCACAGCCGGCTTTTTTCTAGAACCGGCTGTGATGGGGGGATATCACAGCCGGTTCTAGGCTATGGCCGGCTGTGATAGGCCCCCTATCACAGCCGGCCATAGCCTAGAACCGGCTGTGATCTTTTTTTTTAATTTTTCATATAGCAAATATATTTCGCATATATATCAAATATTCCATAAATATCAATCACATATTCAGAACCCACATATAAAGCACGATGCATCCAAATATAACATTTCAACGAAACCATCTAGACGTTATTACATTAAGTTCATACACATCAAGTTCAATAGATGCATATCAAGTTCCGCTACGCTACGAGTGCATATCAAATATATTACAAGTTTCATCTAGTCTCACGGCTTCATAATGTTGTATTCTCCATCTTCGGCTATAACATGTTCGAGAATGAACCCGGCAAGCTGTTCTGAAAGTGCAATTATCTCGGTCGCAATCATCGCGGACGCACCAACCTCGGTTTCCTGCAACATGAGTGAGAGCGAAGCAAGCACATGAGTAGTGAAGTAAGAACATGAGTTAGTGAATCAAAAATACATTAACATATATGGCTAAAACTATTGAGAAAGTAAAAGACGATGCGAACCCTAGTTAGGTTCACATAAAGCGGTAAACCCCCACAAACCTGTCTCTCTAGAGCGCTAAAGTCGTCACCAGTGTAGCAGTGGATGTAGTGCATGACATAGTACCCGCAGTGATTGTTTCCCATCGGCTGCTTTTAATCCACTTTGTAGATGATACAGTGAATTTATCTGTGACGAAGGGTCTATGCAACCCTTTGTTTTCCTTTTTCTTGCAATACATTTTTAAAACCCTACAGGACATTTTCGGAGTGAATGTGATCAGGCAGATGCAATCAATTTTGATCCAAAAGAGTGATTTGTCTATACTTACTTGTTTAGTACTTGAATGAGTGGATCGATCATATGAAGAGGCCTATCTTTTGAGTCATAAACCTTGATGGAACTTTGAAGAATGCAAATATCCAAGAGAACATAATGGCCGCTGTAAACCAAAGGGTGAAACATGATCATTTTTGCCACGTAACTAACAACGGTTAGATAAAGGAGAGATGAAATGTAACTAGGAACACACTTACAGGAAGTTGTACGGTAGAAGTATGCTTTCCTTCATTTTAAGAAGGCAAAAAGCATTGTACAAATAATGCATGGTATTAACATTTGCAAAATTCTTCTCATTTACTGCAACAGGGTCCAAGAAGGCTATGTCTTTAATCCCACGCTAGTTACCCACCTCAAATTAAGTTGATGGAGTGATTCTTCAAAGAAATCCCAATTTGTACATTGAAGGTTGGCAACAAATCCCCTCTAAAATGGAACAAAAGCCCCTCCATCAAATTCATGCCAAAATTCAAAATCTAGTGGATGAAATATGCTCAAATTTGAAATGGTTGCTAGTTACCCACCTCAAATTAAGTTGATGGAGTGATTCTTCAAAGAAATCCCACTTTCTACATTGAAATTTGACAAAAAATCCCCTCTAAAATGGAACAAGAGAGCCCCTACATCAAATTCATGCCAAATTTCAAAATCTAGTGGATGAAACATCCTCAAATTTGAAATGGTTGCTAGTTACCCACCTCAAATTAAGTTGATGGAGTGATTCTTCCTTTCTACATTGAAATTTGACAAGAAATCCCCTCTAAAATGGAACAAGAGAGCCCCTACATCAAATTCATGCCAAATTTTAAAATCTAGTGGATGAAACATGCTCAAATTTGAAATGGTTACTAGTTACCCACCTCAAATTAAGTTGATGGAGTGATTCTTCCTTTCTACATTGAAATTTGACAACAAATCCCCTCTAAAATGGAACAAAAGCCCCTCCATCAAATTCATGCCAAAATTCAAAATCTAGTGGATGAAACATGCTCAAAATTGAAATGGTTGCTAGTTACCCACCTCAAAATAAGTTGATAGAGTGATTCTTCAAACAAATCACACTTTCCCCATTGCAATTTGCCAATAAATGCTCTCTAAAATGGAACAAGAGAGCCCCTACATCAAATTCATGCCAAAATTCAAAATCTAGTGGATGAAACATGCTCAAAATTGAAATGGTTGCGAGTTACCCACCTCAAATAAGTTGATGGAGTGATTCTTCAAAAAAACCCAACCTTTAGAGAGCAATTTGGTGAAAATGGAGAGCAAAAAGGGTTGAGAGAGGAGTGGGCGTCGGGTTTAGAAGAAGGGGAGGGGAGGGAAAGAGGGTTTTGTACTGTACAGGCACATCACAACCGGTTTGAATTACAAACCGGCTGTGAAAGGGGGCATCACAGCCGGTTTGTAAGAAAAACCGGCTGTGATGTGCCAGCCGACTATCACAGCCGGTTTGTGAGAAAAACCGGCTGTGATAGTGAGCATCACAGCCGGTTCTGATGGCAGCTTGCCCCACCTAACTAAAAACCGGCTGTGATGCACTATCACAGACGGTTTTCTCAAAACTGGCTCTGATAGCCCGTTTGTGATAGTAGTTTGTGTAGTAGTGATTTATTACATTAAGTCTGGTATATCAGAATGACACATGTCGATACAAGTCCGTCTGGACCGAAACATGAAAGGCAAATCATACTACGAAGCGAACTATGCGGAAGCGGTAGACTCCATGCCCTCAAGCCAACTTGAGTGAAAGGTCGAGCACCTAGTCTTCAAAGTCGTCGTTGAGGAAGTCGTAGTCTGGTTCCTCACCTGTGTCAACACCATCTACTCGGGAAGCGGGTAGGCCATGTCAACTCCAAATAGCAACAAGACAAGATAGAAAGGAAAGTACTCTATATGCATGGATAATTCCTATGTTAGGCTGTAGTGGGTTTATGAATGCAGAAAACAATATCCATAAACCCATCCATGATCATCTCTTGGGGTCCGCACCCCCAACACATTGCCAGATCACCACCCGTGATCCGGCCCCACTCTCATCTGCGATGCAGAGGACTCCAACCCCTCCGCATCTCAACGGCCTCAGCCGGGCTCACCACTCGTGGGAGAGAGGCAGCACAAGATAAGAGCTACGGCGGCGTAACAGATCAGAGGACTGTCCATACCAGTGGACACGAACTATAGCTATAGGTTTTAACTCTGCAGAGGTTGTAAAGTACTACCTGGGTGCCAACCAGGTGGAGCGACCAACCTGACGAACACCTACGGTCGAGGAGTTGAGTGTAGGTAAGGCTCTTCGGGTTCTCCGTGTCAGGGAACGTCTTCAACTGCAAGGCACACCTCGCCAATCGTCGATCCTCGAAGCTGTGAAGCCACCCTATCAAGGAGGGTTGTCGGGCACTTCCGGTAGACAAGCGAAGCTCTAAACCTCAATACACACGAATCCCGGACAATACCACATGCTCACTTTGGGCGAATAGCAAATACAAAAATAATTCAAAGATCATAGTTATCTGTCTCGGTCCTCAATTGCAGAGAGCGGGCACTCTCCAAACAAAAGGTGCCGAGCACCGCGCCAAAGCGCTACGTGTACCCATGATAGGTACACCTCCCAACACCTCAAGACAAAATCTCAAACATGTGCCTGCCACAGGCAACAGTATAGGGTGCTCCCCGAGAGACACCCTGGCTAGGTACGTGAATAGTACCAACTGGCCTGCTCCCGCGAAAAACCCGACAAGGAGTATACACCAACTCATCCAAGACACATGCCAAGAATATCCCATCCCATCATAGCATCATGCATATCATCCATAACACAAAGGCGGTTACAAGGAGTAGGGTATAAAAATAAGGCTGTGCAAGGCTCATCAATAAGGCGTCAAAGCATCAAACAAGTGCGCTAGCATCTACACATGCGGGGATCTAAGTGATTGATGGTTGACATGACACCTTGAGTTTTGTGGTAGCTCTCCTCCGGGTCATAGTCGGGGTCCAAGGAGTCTTCTTCGTAGTAGCTCGGGTCTGACAAGATCGAGAGATAACATATAAATATAAATTTGGCATTACATCTAAATAAATAAATAAATCCAAACAAATACCAAGAAAGATCCAAATAACTTCAATTTGGTTACAAACAGCACAGGTTTAGTTTTACGAATTTAATGCAACTGGTCTCATAATTTTTAGAGCTACGATAAATTTTTTATGAATTTCTGTATTTTTATTAGGCTGAAAACTAGTTATTAAAAGGGGTTAAAACAATCATTTAAGGCGGCAGGGGCTAAACTGTAAAAATTCATAAGGTGGAAAGACCTATTTGTAATTACCAAAAAGTCTAGGGGTTTTGTGTAAAAAGGCCAAGGTTAAACTGTAAAAGGGTCGATGGACACGTGGCAGCCCTAGTAGTGACACGTGGCAGTTTCTTGTGGTGCCACGTGTCATGCTGACATCATCACTCTAGGACCCACGATGACGTCATGCTGACGTTAGCATTGACCTGGTCAACGCTTGCGTGGTTGTGCCACGTAGGCGGTCAACGCCTAGGTGATGGCTACGCGGCGCTGACGCGACGGCTGACATGGCGGTCGGGTTGGTGGGATCCGGTGTGACCAGCCGGATCCCGTGTGGCTGTGTCTATGTGGCCGGGCGTGTGGTTAAGCTAGGGTGCCAACGCATGGCGGTGGGATCTTCTGATTCTCGCGGGATTTGGGTGCGGCTGCGCACTCGCGTGGCCTTTACGCGCACTGCAGCGGCGAGCGGCGGTTCAAGGCAGTGAGTGGCGGCGCAGGGCAGAAAAGTAAAGGGGGGCGCTGGGATGCTCACCGGAAGGCGGTGAAGGCGGCATTGAAGAGCGGCAGCGATGGAGGTGAAGAGGAAGCAGAACGGCGACGATCTTGTTCCGGCGAGGCGAGCGGCGACCTCCTTCTTTGAGCTCTGGAGGCCTCCTTCTTCTCTCCGACGGCAAGCTCCGGCGGCGCCTCTTTTCTCTCCTTTGCTCCGCGGTCTCTTCCTTCTTTCTTGCTCCTCCCTTCCTTCCTCTTTCCCCCCTTCCTCCCTCCCTTCTACTTCTCTTGGTGGCGATTGGTGGTGAAGGGCGAAGCCCTAGGTTGATGAGGAAAGAAGGCCAGAGACCTCTTCTTTTATAGCTCGGAGGGGCGCTAGGGTTTGGGGGCCACGCGGGTGCCCTAGGCGCGGCGTCGAGGGTAGGATAGGGTTTTTCTCCGACAGGAAGCTTCTAGAGCTTGGTGCCCTAGGGTTTGGGCTCCTTGGCCGCCAAGGATGCGGTGAGGTGGCGGCTAGCGGGACGCGGTGACGTGACGGGGCCAAGGTGGCGCGGTGTCGTTGGATGGCGGGGGAAAAAGGTGAGGGCGTCGGTTGTGCTAGAAAGGTGGCGAGGGGAGGAAGACGTACATTGGCCGGTAGACGCTGGCAGGCAGGCCCCACGTGTCGGTGAGTGAAGGACGCGCGGCGGTAGTTGGTAGCGGGCTAGGCCGCGTTGCTGGACCGAAAGGTGGGCTCCGCACGCGCGGGTGGAGGCGGTTGAAGGTTGGGCCGAAAGGTGGCTTGGGCTGCTTTTGAGGTTGTGGCCCGACGAGGTATGTTTTCCTTTCTTTTTCTTATTTGATTAGGTTTTAGATTCAAACTTTGGTTTGAATTCGGATTTGAATCCGAATCAAACTCACAAACAATGAAGAGCCAATAAACCAATTCAAGAGCCAAATCAAAGCATGCTAGCATGAATTCAAAAGTGCACAATTTATTTTACTTAGAATTTGAGAAAAGGAAGATTTAAACCTTAAATTGCAAAAGAATTTTATGAGATCGACACTTCACACAAAAATTCAAATTCCCTCCATAATTATTCTCATCAATATAGTTTTGAAATTTTTCGGGTCGTTACATCGATCAAGTTCAACACCTTGGATTGTCGATGCACAGGAGTATATGTTGAGGTTAGGTCAAATTAAGCTCCGACATGTGAAGAGAAGCCAAAATCAAATAGCGTGTTAGTTGAGTCAACACGCTCGACGAGTTAATACGATAGCTATGTGGTTAGCATGTGTACCAGATTGTATCGAGCACCTAGTGCTCAATGATTGTAATACTTCCATGACTTAACTAATGAAGGCTCTCTTTACTTGAAAAAAAAAGAAAAAAAGAAAGAAAAACAACCGCATCTATCTCGCCGCCTGAGGTTGAACTCTCGGCCCCGCTCTGCACCGATTGGATTACGCCCGCGTGTGGATCCGTCGTCATAAGCTCATAGCGGTTTCCTAAAGAAGATTTGAAATTATATGTGCATTCTGGGGCCATCAAAGTTCATACAGGAAAGTTTACTCGTCGGTAACAACAAATGAAAATTTTTATACACCCGAAATAACAGGCAGGCAAGTAGTGGTTGGTACCTCATGAGAGAGAAAGAGACAAAAGGCTCCAACTAGTGTGTGTAAATCAAAATTTGAATGATTGTTTGCTGCCAATAGTTACTATCTCTCCGTTCGTTTTGAGTTTTTTAGCCTCGTAGATTTTGTTATAAATCCAGACATAACCGTTTATCTAGATGTATAACAAAGATTATGTAAAATGACCTATAATTTGAAACAGAGATAGTACACTTTCTTTATTTTAAAAACAAATGCAACTTGCAATAAAATAGAAGCCACTGTCGGGCCAGGTCACATTCGTCGTCCTGCTTGGCACGAAAGTATCCAAGGGCGTAGAACATGGAGCGGTCACTAGGCAGGTTAGATGGCCATGTTCGTTTCGCTCTATTGGGTTGGAAAGTCTAAAAGGAGAATAATCCGTTGGACTGGTTTAATAGTATTATATAAGGAGAATAATTCGTTGGGTTAGGATGATAATCCCAAGCGAAGTGAGTGACTAGCGAGGTAAAAAAAATGTCTTTGATCCATTATTAATTCCGCCTTGATCTCATTTTTCCTGCGTGGATGGACATTTTTTCAGCAAAATCGTATATCTTCTCTTATTTGACACTTAAAATTTGAATTCACCATTGTAAAACACATGAATAGCAAAATTTCCTAAAAAAATGCCTCTTGCATACACTTATAAGTAGATGGATAAAATCATTGGTTGTTGTCCGTATAATTTGTACTACTATGCATGGAAGTTTGAGTTACTACCTCAGTGTGTGTAAAATTCTCCTCATTTAATTTTGATGTAATAATCATCAATTTATCCTCATTTAATTTTGATGTAATAATAATCAATTTCACTTTTTATGGGTTTTTAGTTTATTCTCTATTTGGCCCTAGAAAAGCACTTGTTCCTTTCTTGGTCCTAGAAAAAATTATGTTCCCTATTTGGCCCCAAATTTAAGTTTCATTCTTTATAGGACACTTTGTACGGGCGGATCTCGACGTGGGTGGATGTGAAGCACGGGAGATAGAAGGGGAGGAGAGGAGGGGCAAAATCGTCTTTTCCTATGGTGGAAATATAACAGAGTGTCCTATTAGGAAGATGAAACTTGAACTCGGAGCCAAATAGGGAACGGAAATTCTTTTAAGGCCACATAAGGAGCATGTACTTTTTTTTTAGACCAAATAGAAAATAAACTCTTTTTCTGTTTGGTAAGTGAAATGTTTGGAGCTTTACCATACCATATTAGAGGATTAGGATAATAAAGCAAAAACTGGTCTCGTCAGGTTGGAGACGACGGGGCGAGAGGAAGACGACTCTTTTTTTTTATCGAAGCGGGTAGCCGCGAATAAAAGACAGGTGGGTCTAAGGGGTCTCGATGGAAGGCTATCCAGAGACCGGCCTCTGTTTAGCACAGTCCTATTCTATTTATGTATTTTTGTAGTGTGAATATATTGCCACACTTTCTCACTGGCCTAAACTATCGGGGTAAATTAATTTGGCCTGCATGTGCGACTAAATATGATATAGTAGAATCCATGTTCTAAATATGTGTTTAGACTTAGAGGAATGATCTATTTAATTTCAACAAGTTTGCAAAAAGTTTTCACCTAGTGAATCGTATCAGTTCGTTTCTTCCCTCTGTGCACACGGCTCAATACAAAAAGTTTTCACCACTTTTTACTCTTTACCGAATTTAAACAGGCCCATGGAGAAAAGTTTTGATCTCCATTGTTTTGTCTACTAGCAAAAGGGCACGTGCCACATGCACGTGTTTTAAAAAAATTACTAAATTAGAGATGTAGTCAACATGAACTCTTTATATTAATCTAGAGCGTTCAATCATCATAAAATCTGACGTTGGAGGCATTATAAGAGTAAGATGTAAAATTTGACATCAAAATTTTGTCGTCTCCCTTCCCTGCCGTTCAACCAACACGCGGCGGAAGGTTGAACCCGACCAAAGGTGGCAACGTCACTTGGCTGTGATGGACGGAGCTTAGCCGGCGGATACGACGTGAGGATGGGATGAATGACGTTCGGCGTGATCATGCTCGGCAGCGGCCGGTGACGGGTCGGGGTGGTGCTAGTGGTTGCGGCTCCCGTCGCGGGATTGGGTGGCGACGACTTCGGGGATGGGATGGCTGGCGATCCGCGGCGCGGCCGGTGATGGGACGAGGTGGCGCTGCGCTGACGACCTCGAGAATGGGATGGCCGGTGATCGGTGTGATGGTGCTCGGCGGCGGCCGGTGACAGGACCGGGTGGTAATTTCAAATATTTGAGTACTTATTTGAAAGTACTACAGAGTC
This sequence comes from Urochloa ruziziensis, assembly GCA_015476505.1. Taxonomy (NCBI): domain Eukaryota; kingdom Viridiplantae; phylum Streptophyta; class Magnoliopsida; order Poales; family Poaceae; genus Urochloa; species Urochloa ruziziensis. Next base: position 13,664 of record WEIB01000595.1, read on the forward strand.
TACTCGGCAAGAAGAGTAGTGATTTCAAATCTTTGAGTACTTATTTGAAAGTACTACAGAGTCTACTCCATAATAAGAGTAGTGTTTTCAAAATCTCTGAGTACTTATTTGAAAGTAATACATAGTCTACTCCATAATAAGAGTAGTGATTTCAAAATCTCTGAGTACTTATTTGAATGTACTACAGAGTCTACTCCACAAGGCGAGTAGTAACTTCAAACCTCTGAGTACTCATTTGAAAGTACTACAGAGTCTACTCCACAAGGCGAGTAGTAACTTCAAATGTCTGAGTACTCATTTGAAAGTACTACAGAGTCTACTCAAGGCGAGTAGTAACTTCAAATCTCTGAGTACTTATTTGAAAGTACTACAGAGTCTACTCCACAAGGCGAGTAGTGATTTCAAATCTCTGAGTACTTATTTGAAAGTACTCTAGAGTCTACTCCACAGTATGAGTAGTGATCTTCAAGTACCAGTTATCAAGTGCTTTGAAGTATAACTCGCCAAATGAGTACAACTTGCCGGGGGCTTCCTGAATACACTGCAAGAGTGGTTTGGATGACTTTTCGGGCGCCTCATGATCAATGGAATTCATCAATGTGTGGTCGCCTCAACCCGTTGCAAGTTATCAAGTCAAAGCTCGACTTCAGCTTGTGCCGCGGTACTGCCGCGTCACCAATATGCTTGTGATGAACTCAAGCTAGTCGGAATCAACTCTGACTAAGTCTACTTCATCGACAAACGACAACAAACAAGCTAAGTTACTTATTTCAATTATTTTTTATTTTATTCTAACGAGATTGGCCAAGCGCCGAGTACTTTGTTTGGATGACTACTTTCTAGGCCGCACGGCGTGCTATCACATCTTCGCCAGCTTCCAGGCTCGGGGGCTGACGCTAAAATTACAACTCGGTTTGCCATCAGGCTTACCTAATTGTCTTTCTCCAGCATATTTGAGTCGCCAAGTACCAATGATGGGGCTTCGACTACATTGGCACCTGACTCCTGTTTCTGGGGAGATCGCGGCATGACAAGTCAACCACGACCTCCTCTGTTTCGCTACTCTATTGATGGTGGCTATTTTGACTACATACTACTCGATGCATCCCCGCTGGCTCCTATGCTCAGGGTTTGGGTACAAGAAAACCACTCGGATGAAGATTTCCAAGATGATTTGAAGAACCCTAAAGCTCGCTGGACCCTTGAATTGATCATTCTGAATCGTTTCAAGGCTCGGGGGCTGATAGGCGATATACATCGACTGCTGATTTTATTTTTCTGAAGACTGATGACTTAAATCAAGACCCTCGGCTTGATTCTTTGATTCAACCCAAGGCTCGGGGGCTACTTGATATCAAGTGCAATTTTTCCAAAATTGCACATTTCAAGAACAAGATGAAGATTCAAGATTCTGTGGACCCTCAACCTGATTCTTCGATTCAACTTAAGGCTCGGGGGCTACTCCATATGGAGTGCGATTCTTATCGCACACCATATAATATTTTGAAGACCTACTGATTTAATCAGAATAAACGGGGCTTAAGCACCTCATGGCCTCGTGACAACTAAGACCTGTCCAAGACTGATCAAGAACTCGAAAAAGCACTACTCTGGCTTGGCAAGCACTCGGTTGATGATACTCGACGATGAAGCGCTTGGGGGCTTGTTGGAGGTACGACCATGGGCCCACAGGGACACATGGATTCTCTCCAGACAGAGTCGTACCAGGCGTGAAGAACAAGAGTAGAGTACTGCAAGGACTCTTCTCGATATGGAAATTAGTCGTATGAATTGTAAACTACTCGGATTGCCTTGAAAAGCACTCTCCGAGTAGTAATTGGTTAGGATTCTACTCGAAACCAACCTTGTAACCCTGCCCGCCGTGAATATAAGGGACACATGGATTCTCTCCAGACAGAGTCGTACCAGGCGTGAAGAACAAGAGTAGAGTACTGCAAGGACTCTTCTCGATATGGAAATTAGTCGTATGAATTGTAAACTACTCGGATTGCCTTGAAAAGCACTCTCCGAGTAGTAATTGGTTAGGATTCTACTCGAAACCAACCTTGTAACCCTGCCCGCCGTGAATATAAGGGACACATGGATTCTCTCCAGACAGAGTCGTACCAGGCGTGAAGAACAAGAGTAGAGTACTGCAAGGACTCTTCTCGATATGGAAATTAGTCGTATGACTTGTAAACTACTCGGATTGCCTTGAAAAGCACTCTCCGAGTAGTAATTGGTTAGGATTCTACTCGAAACCAACCTTGTAACCATGCCCGCCGTGAATATAAGGCTGGGCAGGGACCCTCTCAAGAGGAACCGAAGTCGTGAATGTTTTTGTGGAAAGGTGTAATTTCATGCAAGGAGCTAATTCAAAGGAAACTTTGCTGGCCTTGTAAAAGGAAACTTTGCTGGCCGTGTATTTCATGCAAGGAGTACGTTGATAGGAAACTTTGCTGGCCGTGTAAAAGGAAACGTAGCTGGCCGTGTAAAATTGCACATTTCAAGAACAAGATGAAGATTCAAGATTCTGTGGACCCTCAACCTGATTCTTCGATTCAACTTAAGGCTCGGGGGCTACTCCATATGGAGTGCGATTCTTATCGCACACCATATAATATTTTGAAGACTACTGATTTAATCAGAATAAACGGGGCTTAAGCACCTCATGGCCTCGTGACAACCAAGACCTGTCCAAGACTGATCAAGAACTCGAAAAAGCACTCGATTGGCTTGGCAAGCACTCGGTTGATGATACTCGACGATGAAGCGCTTGGGGGCTTGTTGGAGGTACGACCATGGGCCCACAGGGACACATGGATTCTCTCCAGACAGAGTCGTACCAGGCGTGAAGAACAAGAGTAGAGTACTGCAAGGACTCTTCTCGATATGGAAATTAGTCGTATGACTTGTAAACTACTCGGATTGCCTTGAAAAGCACTCTCCGAGTAGTAATTGGTTAGGATTCTACTCGAAACCAACCTTGTAACCCTGCCCGCCGTGAATATAAGGGACACATGGATTCTCTCCAGACAGAGTCGTACCAGGCGTGAAGAACAAGAGTAGAGTACTGCAAGGACTCTTCTCGATATGGAAATTAGTCGTATGACTTGTAAACTACTCGGATTGCCTTGAAAAGCACTCTCCGAGTAGTAATTGGTTAGGATTCTACTCGAAACCAACCTTGTAACCCTGCCCGCCGTGAATATAAGGGACACATGGATTCTCTCCAGACAGAGTCGTACCAGGCGTGAAGAACAAGAGTAGAGTACTGCAAGGACTCTTCTCGATATGGAAATTAGTCGTATGAATTGTAAACTACTCGGATTGCCTTGAAAAGCACTCTCCGAGTAGTAATTGGTTAGGATTCTACTCGAAACCAACCTTGTAACCCTGCCCGCCGTGAATATAAGGGACACATGGATTCTCTCCAGACAGAGTCGTACCAGGCGTGAAGAACAAGAGTAGAGTACTGCAAGGACTCTTCTCGATATGGAAATTAGTCGTATGACTTGTAAACTACTCGGATTGCCTTGAAAAGCACTCTCCGAGTAGTAATTGGTTAGGATTCTACTCGAAACCAACCTTGTAACCATGCCCGCCGTGAATATAAGGCTGGGCAGGGACTCTCTCAAGAGGAACCGAAGTCGTGAATGTTTTTTGTGGAAACGTGTAATTTCATGCAAGGAGCTAATTCAAAGGAAACTTTGCTGGCCTTGCTAAAAGAAACTTTGCTGGCCATGTATTTCATGCAAGGAGTACGTTGATAGGAAACTTTGCTAGCCGTGTAAAAGGAAACCTAGCTGGCCGTGTAAAATTGCACATTTCAAGAAGAAGATGAAGATTCAAGATTCTGTGGACCCTCAACCTGATTCTTCGATTCAACTAAGGCTCGGGGGCTACTCCATATGGAGTGCGATTCTTATCGCACACCATATAATATTTTGAAGACTACTGATTTAATCAGAATAAACGGTGCTTAAGCACCTCATGGCCTCGTGACAACCGAGACCTGTCCAAGACTGATCAAGAACTTGAAAAAGCACTCGATTGGCTTGGCAAGCACTCGGTTGATGATACTCGACGATGAAGCGCTTGGGGGCTTGTTGGAGGTACGACCATGGGCCCACAGGGACACATGGATTCTCTCCAGACAGAGTCGTACCAGGCGTGAAGAACAAGAGTAGAGTACTGCAAGGACTCTTCTCGATATGGAAATTAGTCGTATGACTTGTAAACTACTCGGATTGCCTTGAAAAGCACTCTCCGAGTAGTAATTGGTTAGGATTCTACTCGAAACCAACCTTGTAACCCTGCCCGCCGTGAATATAAGGGACACTATGGATTCTCTCCAGACAGAGTCGTACCAGGCGTGAAGAACAAGAGTAGAGTACTGCAAGGACTCTTCTCGATATGGAAATTAGTCGTATGAATTGTAAACTACTCGGATTGCCTTGAAAAGCACTCTCCGAGTAGTAATTGGTTAGGATTCTACTCGAAACCAACCTTGTAACCCTGCCCGCCGTGAATATAAGGGACACATGGATTCTCTCCAGACAGAGTCGTACCAGGCGTGAAGAACAAGAGTAGAGTACTGCAAGGACTCTTCTCGATATGGAAATTAGTCGTATGACTTGTAAACTACTCGGATTGCCTTGAAAAGCACTCTCCGAGTAGTAATTGGTTAGGATTCTACTCGAAACCAACCTTGTAACCCTGCCCGCCGTGAATATAAGGGACACATGGATTCTCTCCAGACAGATGTCGTACCAGGCGTGAAGAACAAGAGTAGAGTACTGCAAGGACTCTTCTCGATATGGAAATTAGTCGTATGACTTGTAAACTACTCGGATTGCCTTGAAAAGCACTCTCCGAGTAGTAATTGGTTAGGATTCTACTCGAAATCAACCTTGTAACCCTGCCCGCCGTGAATATAAGGGACACATGGATTCTCTACAGACAGAGTCGTACCAGGCGTGAAGAACAAGAGTAGAGTACTGCAAGGACTCTTCTCGATATGGAAATTAATCGTATGAATTGTAAACTACTCGGAGTGCCTTGAAAAGCACTCTCCGAGTAGTAATTGGTTAGGATTCTACTCGAAACCAACCTTGTAACCCTGCCCGCCGTGAATATAAGGGACACATGGATTCTCTCCAGACAGAGTCGTACCAGGCGTGAAGAACAAGAGTAGAGTACTGCAAGGACTCTTCTCGATATGGAAATTAGTCGTATGAATTGTAAACTACTCGGATTGCCTTGAAAAGCACTCTCCGAGTAGTAATTGGTTAGGATTCTACTCGAAACCAACCTTGTAACCATGCCCGCCGTGAATATAAGGCTGGGCAGGGACTCTCTCAAGAGGAAAATGAAGTCGTGAATGTTTTTTGTGGAAAGGTGTAATTTCATGCAAGGAGCTAATTCAAAGGAAACTTTGCTGGCCTTGCAAAAAGAAACTTTGCTGGCCATGTATTTAATGCAAGGAGTACGTTGATAGGAAACTTTGCTGGCCGTGTAAAAGGAAACGTAGCTGGCCGTGTAAAATTGCACATTTCAAGAAGAAGATGAAGATTCAAGATTCTGTGGACCCTCAACCTGATTCTTCGATTCAACTAAAGGCTCGGGGGCTACTCCATATGGAGTGCGATTCTTATCGCACACCATATAATATTTTGAAGACTACTGATTTAATCAGAATAAACGGTGCTTAAGCACCTCATGGCCTCGTGACAACCAAGACCTATCCAAGACTGATCAAGAACTTGAAAAAAAGCACTCGATTGGCTTGGCAAGCACTCGGTTGATGATACTCGACGATGAAGCGCTTGGGGGCTTGTTGGAGGTACGACCATGGGCCCACAGGGACACATGGATTCTCTCCAGACAGAGTCGTACCAGGCGTGAAGAACAAGAGGAGAGTACTGCAAGGACTCTTCTCGATATGGAAATTAGTCGTATGACTTGTAAACTACTCGGATTGCCTTGAAAAGCACTCTCCGAGTAGTAATTGGTTAGGATTCTACTCGAAACCAACCTTGTAACCCTGCCCGCCGTGAATATAAGGGACACATGGATTCTCTACAGACAGAGTCGTACCAGGCGTGAAGAACAAGAGCAGAGTACTGCAAGGACTCTTCTCGATATGGAAATTAGTCGTATGACTTGTAAACTACTCGGATTGCCTTGAAAAGCACTCTTCGAGTAGTAATTGGTTAGGATTCTACTCGAAACCAACCTTTAACCCTGCCCGCCGTGAATATAAGGGACACATGGATTCTCTCCAGACAGAGTCGTACCAGGCGTGAAGAACAAGAGCAGAGTACTGCAAGGACTCTTCTCGATATGGAAATTAGTCGTATGACTTGTACACTACTCGGATTGCCTTGAAAAGTACTCTCCGAGTAGTAATTGGTTAGGATTCTACTCGAAATCAACCTTGTAACCCTGCCCGCCGTGAATATAAGGGACACATGGATTCTCTCCAGACAGAGTCGTACCAGGCATGAAGAACAAGAGTAGAGTACTGCAAGGACTCTTCTCGATATGGAAATTAGTCGTATGAATTGTAAACTACTCGGATTGCCTTGAAAAGCACTCTCCGAGTAGTAATTGGTTAGGATTCTACTCGAAACCAACCTTGTAACCCTGCCCGCCGTGAATATAAGGGACACATGGATTCTCTCCAGACAGAGTCGTACCAGGCGTGAAGAACAAGAGTAGAGTACTGCAAGTACTCTTCTCGATATGGAAATTAGTCGTATGACTTGTAAACTACTCGGATTGCCTTCAAAAGCACTCTCTGAGTAGTAATTTGTTAGGATTATACTCGAAACCAACCTTGTAACCAAGATTCTGTGGACCCTCAACCTGATTCTTCGATTCAACTTAAAGCTCGGGGCCTACTCCATATGGAGTGCGATTCTTATCGCACACCATATAATATTTTGAAGACTACTGATTTAATCAGAATAAACGGGGCTTAAGCACCTCACGGCCTCGTGACAACCAAGACCTGTCCAAGACTGATCAAGAACTCGAAAAAGCACTCGATTCGCTTGGCAAGTACTCGGTTGATGATACTCGACGATGAAGCGTTTGGGGGCTTGTTGGAGGTACGACCATGGGCCCACAGGGACACATGGATTCTCTACAGACAGAGTCGTACCAGGCGTGAAGAACAAGAGTAGAGTACTGCAAGGACTCTTCTCGATATGGAAATTAGTCGTATGACTTGTAAACTACTCGGATTGCCTTGAAAAGCACTCTCCGAGTAGCAATTGGTTAGGATTCTACTCGAAACCAACCTTGTAACCCTGCCCGCCGTGAATATAAGAGACACATGGATTCTCTCCAGACAGAGTCGTACCAGGCGTGAAAAACAAGAGCAGAGTACTGCAAGGACTCTTCTCGATATGGAAATTAGTCGTATGACTTGTAAACTACTCGGATTGCCTTGAAAAGCACTCTCCGAGTAGTAATTGGTTAGGATTCTACTCGAAACCAACCTTGTAACCCTGCCCGCCGTGAATATAAGGGACACATGGATTCTCTCCAGACAGAGTCGTACCAGGCATGAAGAACAAGAGTAGAGTACTGCAAGGACTCTTCTCGATATGGAAATTAGTCGTATGACTTGTAAACTACTCGGATTGCCTTCAAAAGCACTCTCCGAGTAGTAATTGGTTAGGATTCTACTCGAAACCAACCTTGTAACCAAGATTCTGTGGACCCTCAACCTGATTCTTCGATTCAACTTAAAGCTCGGGGGCTACTCCATATGGAGTGCGATTCTTATCGCACACCATATAATATTTTGAAGACTACAGATTTAATCAGAATAAACGGGGCTTAAGCAACTCATGGCCTCGTGACAACCAAGACCTGTCCAAGACTGATTAAGAACTCGAAAAATCACTCGATTGGTTTGGCAAGCACTCGGTTGATGATACTCGACGATGAAGCGCTTGGGAGCTTGTTGGAGGTACGACCATGGGCCCACAGGGACACATGGATTCTCTCTAGACAGAGTCGTACCAGGCGTGAAGAACAAGAGTAGAGTACTGCAAGGACTCTTCTCGATATGGAAATTAGTCGTATGACTTGTAAACTACTCGGATTGCCTTGAAAAGCACTCTCCGAGTAGTAATTGGTTAGGATTCTACTCGAAACCAACCTTGTAACCCTGCCCGCCGTGAAATAAGGGACACATGGATTCTCTCAGACAGAGTCGTACCAGGCGTGAAGAACAAGAGCAGAGTACTGCAAGGACTCTTCTCGATATGGAAATTAGTCGTATGACTTGTAAACTACTCGGATTGCCTTGAAAAGCACTCTCCGAATAGTAATTGGTTAGGATTCTACTCGAAACCAACCTTGTAACCCTGCCCGCTGTGAATATAAGGGACACATGGATTCTCTCCAGACAATGTCGTACCAGGCGTGAAGAACAAGAGCAGAGTACTGCAAGGACTCTTCTCGATATGGAAATTAGTCGTATGACTTGTAAACTACTCGGATTGCCTTGAAAAGCACTCTCCGAATAGTAATTGGTTAGGATTCTACTCGAAACCAACCTTGTAACCCTGCCCGCTGTGAATATAAGGGACACATGGATTCTCTCCAGACAATGTCGTACCAGGCGTGAAGAACAAGAGTAGAGTACTGCAAGGACTCTTCTCGATATGGAATTAGTCGTATGACTTGTAAACTACTCGGATTGCCTTGAAAAGCACTCTCCGAGTAGTAATTGGTTAGGTTTCTACTCGAAACCAACCTTGTAACCAAGATTCTGTGGACCCTCAACCTGATTCTTCGATTCAACTTAAAGCTCGGGGGCTACTCCATATGGAGTGCGATTCTTATCGCACACCATATAATATTTTGAAGACTACTGATTTAATCAGAATAAACGGGGCTTAAGCACCTCATGGCCTCGTGACAACCAAGACCTGTCCAAGACTGATCAAGAACTCGAAAAAGCACTCGATTGGCTTGGCAAGCACTCGGTTGATGATACTCGACGATGAAGCGCTTGGGAGCTTGTTGGAGGTACGACCATGGGCCCACAGGGACACATGGATTCTCTCCAGACAGAGTCGTACCATGCGTGAAGAACAAGAGTAGAGTACTGCAAGGACTCTTCTCGATATGGAAATTAGTCGTATGACTTGTAAACTATTCGGATTGCCTTGAAAAGCACTCGGATTGCCTTTAGATCGCATATTAAAATTATTCAATAGCATCTCATATTAAAATTATATATTCATACATCGAAAGCTTGTACCTCCGGCGGAAACAGAAGGAAATTCACGATACATGTATCCATGAGCAACTCGGCACCGCAGCCAGCTTTTTGATGACGGGGAGGCCGAGAAGGTTGCTCTCCTCGTCGCCGGTGTCGTGGAGCAACGACGCCACGCACTCGACGGCATCGGACACCGTCACAACGCGGAGCACGTTCCGCTTCTACCTGGCGAGCTTGGACACGACGAGCGTCGTGGCCACCCTTGCGCCGCGCTCGACGCTGACGCCCTTGCAAAGAAATATGAACTCTGAATAGATGATGAGAATGAAGGGAGAGATTGTGTGCTTTGAGAATAAGGAGGGGCGCCTTATATAGGGGGCAGGAGGGCTAAGGAGATGAACCTGGACGCCCACGACTATGGTAAGTAATCGATATGATGTATTGTGGCTGTTATGGAAATAAAGTTTATGGAAAGAACGATTTCGGTTCGAAATCACCTAACAATTGCATCTATGGCGCGGTAAATCACCTAACAATTCCATCTATGGCGCGGTGGGTGCAGGGGGCGGGTAGATTGAGCGGTGGTGAGTGAAATTTTTCGGTTTTCCTGAAATAATGCCGCCTAAATTATCCCTCATGCGTTGGATCGGCCACGGACGCCCACAGGACCTTCATTTGAATTGGTTGATGGCCAAACATTTTAGGTAGGTTTAGGTGGAACCCTGTCAAGTGGGGACGCTGTGAGGGGTACGAGAGGTTTTAGAAAAGCAGTTTTTTACCCATTGTTTTGGATCCTACTAGATTCAATTGGACGAGAGAAGTACCTCCAATCGCACACTCCCAAGCTGAGATGCCCTTCTTGTTCTTTGGTCAACCACCTCTACCACAAAGGGAGAGAGCGAGAGAGATCTGGGATCCGAGATGGAGGCCGCCCTTCTGAGCGGTTTCGTCAGGATTGTCCTGCCGAAGCTCCATTCCCTCGCTGATTCGAAATACAAGCTGCACAAGGGCTTGGAGAGAGACATCAGCTTCCTCGAGAAGGAGCTCCCCATGATCATGGGAGCCATCGAGGATGACGACCTCTCCTCGCAAAGCAGCGAGGACCAGGGGGTCGTACGGCGCCTCTCGATCGAGAAGTGGCGCGAGCTGGCTCACGCCATAGAGGACTGCGTAGACCGCCTCTTGTATCGTGCGGTCTCCAAGCGGCAGTCGTCCATCTTCCACCGAATCTCTCGGTCCCCGAAGACGCTGGGCACCCATCTGCACTTAGCCCAGCAGCTGCGGGAGCTGAGGAAGCTGGTGGAGGAAGAACGGCCGAGGTACACGGTCTATCCTGCCCATCCCTCATCTGTTACTCGGGCGAATCAATCTTGGTTGCCCGTATCTGACCCGCGCAATATCGTTGACGCGGATCTCGTGGGCTTGGAGGGGCCCCTGGCGGAGCTCCTGGAGCAGCTGGACGAAGCCAAGGGGGGGCGCAAGGTGATCTCCATTGTCGGATTCTGTGGCTTGGGGAAGACTACCCTTGCTGCCCAGCTCTACAACAGGGTAGCACGCGACGGCGGATTCCAGAAGCAGGCATGGGTTTGCGCCGCACATAGAGGGCCACTTGAGTTGCTCCAGGATATCTTACGAAAACTTAGCACCGATGCCCGTTCTTCCTTCCATGGAACCTGTGAGATGGACGAGCTTTGCGCAGATATAAGGGAACGGTTGGCAAATAAGAGGTACGCATTGGCATTCTTGGCTTAATTTTGCTGATTCGTTTTGCCCATGTTTTTTTGCCAACAACATTCTTAATTAGACACATCTTGTTAGTATTTTTAATTTGAACAAACTAAAATATTTAGGAGGAGTAAATTCAACCAAAATTTTATCCAAAAGATTAAATGGACAAATTAGATGGGTGGAGGGAGTAAAATAGATTTTTTTTTTTCAATTTTCAAACCGGTTCACAGAAACTCTAAGTCCGTCAAAATCTAAGCTACAAGCACACCTATGCATGGTGAACCAATAGTCAAAACTAGAGTAAATTTCACCAGCGGTCTATAAACTTGTCCCGAGTTTCTCATCTCGGTCTTGGTACTGTCATAATGCACATTATAGGAAACTTGTCTCGTGCTCTCATCCAAATTCTGATACTCTCAAAATGCACACAATGGTTCTTCAACTTGTCCCATAATCTCATCAAAGTCCATATACTTCCAAAATACATTTAATTATTTAGAAAAAATAATTTTGAATTGTTTAAAACTTTCATGATTTCAAACCAAGTGCAAATACCACTCAACATTGATACAAAACTTACGAGAAAATAATCACATTCAGGCTTACTTTATTCTTTGAGTCCCTTATAAATTATTGGTGAGGTTTTTAACTATAGTGATTTTTAAAATATATGTAATTATTCTTTTTGATTTTTAGGTATTTCATTGTGATTGATGATATTCGAAATGAAGATCAGTGGAAAAACATCAAAGCAACCTTACCCACTGATAATGATGTTGCAAGCAGAATAGTTGTCACCACCACTATTCAGTCAGTAGCTAATGCCTGCAGCTCTGGTAACGGCTATGTGCACAAGATGAGCAGGCTTAATCAGGAATATTCTAAACAATTGTTCTCTAGGAAAGCTTGTCCGGACAAATATTTACGTCACGAGCAGCCAAATTCAGCGACAATTCTGAAAATATGTGATGGCCAGCCACTTGCTCTGGTAACCATGGGTGAATTTTTGCAAATAAAGGGTTGGCCCATTGGGCCTAGATGTGAAGATGTCTGCAACAGGTTACACTATCATATGGAGAACGACATGACTTTTGAATCCATGCGACGAGTGCTGTTCCGGAAATATACCAGTCTGCGACACTATGCTCTGAAAGCCTGCTTGCTATACTTTGGTATGTTCCCATGTGATCATCCTATCAGGAGGAAAACCCTATCGAGACAATGGTTAGCTGAGGGATTTGTGGAGCAAATATGTTCAACAAGCATCCCTGATGCTGCTGCTGCATTTGATGCACTCATGGACCATAATATCATTGAATCCGTCAACATAAGCAACAATGGAAATGTCAAGACTTGTCAAACATATGGCATGATGCGAGAGCTGATGTTGCACTTGTCTATCTCTCAGAATTTTGTCACTTTGTATTGTGATGAGATGACAATACCCAAATTTGTTCGTCGTCTTTCTCTCCATCAGAGAACTGCTACTGATGATAATTTGAGCACTATTGATTTATCCCTTGTCCGATCTCTGACTATTTTCGGGGAGGCAAATGAAGCTATCTTGGACTTCACCAAGTACCAACTGCTGAGAGTCTTGGATCTAGAGAAGTGTGAAGCTGAAAACTGGAAAGATGGTCATCTCAAAAACATATGCAATCTGCTGCTTCTGAAATATCTGAGCCTAGGTAAAAATGTAACAGAACTTTCAAAGGACATTGCAAAACTGACACTTTTGCAGACCCTCGATTTAAGGGGATCGAAGGTAACTAAGCTGCCAGAAGAAGTATTGCAGATGCCTTCTTTAGTTCATCTGTTTGGAAAGTTTAATCTTCCTAATGAAATCAAGTCCAACTACGCTTTTGTTTCGAAAGGAAGAAGTGCCTTGCAGACAATAGCAGGATTTATTGCCGATGGAGGACAAGGTTATGTGAAACTTATAGGTTGTATGAAAAAATTGAGAAAGTTGAAAATTTGGTGTCAGTCAACGGCAGGGCCCAGTAGCATTAATTGGAGTTACCTTCAGGAGGCTATTCAGCAATTCATTCAGGATAAAGGTTATTCAAGTTTTGATTCTCGCTCTCTATCACTTCATTTTGATGAATCCTTCGAAGACTACTTAAATTCCCTAAAAGAACCCTGTTACCTCAGCTCACTGAAATTGCACGGCGAATTGCGTGCATTGCCTCGGTTTGTTATTTCACTTCGTGGTCTCAAGGAATTATGTCTTTCATCAGTTAAATTGACAACGGGCCTTCTTGAATCTTTGACTAAGTTGAGCCACTTGAAATATTTAAAACTGGTTGCCAATGACCTTGAGAATTTCACCATAAAAGATAAAGCATTCCCCAAGTTGCTACGCCTTTGTTTCGTGCTGCAAAGTCCAATGTTTCTAACAATTGAAGAACGATCTATGCCGATCCTCATCACACTTCAGCTGCTTTGTAAGGATTTAGATGGACTTTGTGGTATCAAAATGGAAAATCTGAAAGTTCTTGAGGAGGTTATTCTTGATCGTCGAGTTGTTCCGGCTACAAGGGAAATATGGGAACACGCTGCTAGGGAACATCCAAATAAGCCAAAGATTATGTGAGCCAAAACATCTACTACAGCCAGATGAAGATACACATGAAGGACGAAGCCAGATGAAGATACACATGAAGGACGAAGGCGAACTCCCAGAAGACATAGGGAACACGCTGCCAACCACTTGCGCTGTCCTGCAGACCCAGTTAGCAGCGTCTGCAGTGTATTTGCTACAGCCCTGTTTAGATAAAAAAAAATGTCCTCTTTTCACGAAAAGTTATCTACTTAAAGAACCATGCCAGTTCATTTATATCTCTATGCACGCTTCCATAGAAACAATTCTATTCCATACTTTTCACCCATTTTTCTTGATCTAAACACTAGTCTGCTGCTGTAACCAACAGAGAACATGTAAAATAGAAAAAAAAAAGAGTGAACGTGTAAAAAGCAAATTCGACATTTTGGTATGTTTCTAAACTTTTATGATTCTATTGTCTGATGCAAGTTCAAAATTCTTTCATTACTTTATGAAATGTTGGGCATGTTGCTCTAAAAGTTCTATGCCGCATCCCCTACATCCAGGAGAAATGTTTAATATCATTGTCGTGAAGATGCATGATAATTTAATATTTTTCACATTACAACTTTATAAATAAAAACTTGACCATGCGAGGAGACTCCCCTCAGGCTAGTCCCAGTGGGTTGTATCATACCAATTAATTAGGTGCCACATAGGATTTTTAGATGATGTGGCACAACATTTAATATGAAAGAGATGAAAGTTGTATCTTATGTAAGACATAGCTTTGACACGCTATCTTATGCATTGGCACAAAATCTAATGTCATTGGTCCACTCTCATAGACACAACCCCATAATAATTAGTTGTCTTGAATTTTGAAATATGATACTACCCATTGTTGAGGATGTTTTTTTCCATGGTATCGTATTTTCTATCCTATATGGCAGCCTTGGATTTTGGAGTATGATACTTGGATTGAGATTAGCCTCAGGGTTTGTTCTAAGAAGATGTTGTCCTTTGAACCCGGGTCGGGACACGATTTTCAACCCGGGTCGGGACACGATTTTCAACTTGACCATGCGAGGAGACTCCCAGAGTTCTAACCGGTCTACCGTGAGAAGCTTGTCACATTACAACTTTATTTAAGCACATTTGCATTCAATGACAGGTTATTTTAACTCTAAATTTCCCGATGGAAAGGAAAGAGTTCTAAGAAAACCATTAAATTTCAATAATACATAGACATCGTCCAGTAGTGGAATCTGACACGGTCTGTTCATCAACATGTAGATTACAATCAAACGTGATCTCTAGCTAAAATTCGGATGATGACGTGGAGCGTCGACAACAATAGACGTATCATCTGGAAGATCTGTGTATGGACTTGACCAGTATGTACGAGCTCAGGGCGTTATCACCAGTCGACATACGGATCACACAAATGACCAACCATACTGTGCATACCTTCGTATAAAACACATAGCCGTACTATTTCGAATACCTCTTTTCTGAAACTGTAAATTTCACCACCGGTCCATGAACTTGTCTGAGTTATCATCTCGGTCCCCGTACTTTCAAAATGCACGTATAGGTTAAACTTGTCTCATGCTCACGTCCAGGTACAATGCTCTTAAAATGCACACAACGGTCCTCCAACTTGTCTCATAGTCTCATCAATGTACATATACTTCCAAAATACATTTATTTAGAAAAAACATTTTTGACAGATTAAATTTTTCATGATTTCAAATCAAGTTCAAATTCCACTCAAAATTGATACAAAATTCACAAGAAAATAATCACAAACACATGGTTGATTAAGAATATTGGATATAAGATGGTGAGTTTAAGAGTTGATATTTTAGCACAAATAATTGATTTTATTTTGGAGATAAAAAACTCTTGAGAAAGTGACAAAAAATTCATGGAGAAATCAAGAACTAACTGTGAAATATAAAAATCTCTAAAATACCCGGAGTCAAATTATTTTTTTGATTTTCTCAAGAATATTTTGTCTCTAAAATAAAATCAATTATTAAATAGCGGTGCTAAAATAACAACTCTAAAAATTATTAAATCTTGTATTCAATATTTTTAATAAACCATGTTGGAACCATGTTTTTGTGATTATTTCATCATGAATTTTGTATCAATTTTGAGTGGGATTTGAACTTGGTTTGAAATCATGAAGTTTTAACAACTCAAAATTGTTTTTTCCTAAATAATTGAATGCATTTTGGAAGTATATGGACTTGATAAGACTGTGGGACAAGTTGGAGGACCGTTGTGTGCATTTTGATAGTATATATGACCTAGATGAGAGCGCGAGACAAGTTCGCAGGACAAGTTTAAGGACCTATATGTGCATTTTAAGAGTACCGAAACTAGGATGAGAATCCGAGACAAATTCATGGACTGATGGCCCTTTCTGAAATGTGTATAGATAACAAGATTAACTACACTAATTGGTTCAATTCAGCGATAGTAACAAATGAATTGTAGTTAAAGCATGTGCTAATGCGTGGGCCACCACTGGTTACTTTGAAACCAGTATCACAAACAGTGTTTCAAAGCATTTCTGCACCGCATCGTCACAAACAAAACAAGATTAACTACACTAATCGGTTCAATTCAGCGATAGTAACAAAGGAATTGTAGTTAAAGCATGTGCTAATGCATGGGCCACCATACTGGTTA
Organism: Urochloa ruziziensis; assembly: GCA_015476505.1. Classification (NCBI taxonomy): domain Eukaryota; kingdom Viridiplantae; phylum Streptophyta; class Magnoliopsida; order Poales; family Poaceae; genus Urochloa; species Urochloa ruziziensis. Next base: position 29,884 of record WEIB01000595.1, read on the forward strand.
CTTTGAAACCAGTATCACAAACAGTGTTTCAAAGCATTTCTGCACTGCATCGTCACAAACAAAACTGCTGCAGTAGATTTTTATGCAGCACTTAGCATCGTGGAAATCCACAACTAAAATAAACACCATAAAAATCACCAGGTGAGATTCAACAAGCTTTGAGAATTAGAATATGAATAATATTGTATTGAACTAGCTTAGCTGATTACAAACGAACCATGACCATGTTTATAGGTCCTGAAAACAGGCAACTAGTAACTGGACGCAAAACTAACGCATGGAAATAAACAAAACAAATACCGACTCCAACATGACTTTCTGTGGCGGTAGAAAGGGAGAAACAATATTAGGAAACTACAGATGTATACTACTCCATCACATATTACTAATAAACTGATTTAATCTTTGGAAGATCGATGCCCTTGCCAATATTTCAACATAACCTCTTGATGCACCAAAAACGCAAAACCACCAACCAAAATAGACTTTACTCTTCCTCTATCCAATCAACCCTTCTTACATTCGTGTAGACAGGAAACCTTGGATGTTTGCGTAGGGCTCTCTCAATTGCAGATTCAGCGGCCCTCCTGTCGGATTCTTCAACATCAGCTGCTGCTCCAATTTTTACTGCAATCTCTTTGAGGTTTAACAAGTGCTCAATACCAGAAACCATATGGGAATATAGCCCACTTCTGTGGATATTGAAACAAAGCTTCATCTTCTGAAGACTGGGCAGTGCTTCTTCCTGAAAGGCAATGCAAAATGCACCGCAGGTGTATTTCAAGTATTTGAGAACTGGTAATGACTCATTATTGAATATGACAGTTTCTGCATTCGGTTGACGGATATACAATGAGAGAACAGAGAGATCAGACAACCCTGTGAGCATATCAATATCACTTCTTAGCAAAACTCTGACCACAATTTTCAAAATGCGGAGATTTCGGAATTCACCTATCCACTCTGGAAGTCTGTAAAATATGCAAATAGGTGGCGACAACTCAAGTTTTTGAAGAAACATAGGAGTGGAGAAAATGGCCATCGAGTGATCAATGAACATTGTCATGCCAACAGCACCAGGAGCCACTGTGAGAGATTTAAGGCTGGCAAGTCTCCTAAGGGAAGAGCCCAGAGCTTCCTGATTTCTTTTCAGATGCTCTTGGGATAGTGCCGTGGAACAGGTGATATGAAGATCCCGCAAGTTTATGAGCTTACCAAGGCTGCGTACATTGTCTTCGGTGTTTTTGCCAAGGTCGAAATGCTCTAGTGTTTCCAGAGATGTGATGCTGCCAATTCGATCTGGTAGTTTTGTCTCATCTTGAACGCTCAAATGCAACAAGCTTGGGAGATGAACAATATCATTTGGAATAGTCAGCACTCTTGCATGTATTTCCATTGTCTCCAGGAATTTTAGCCCCCGTATCTGTGATGGTAATTCCACGCGGATATGGCTTGAAATCTTCAAATATCTCAGAAGAAACAATCTGAAAATTCCTGATAGGTCCAGACTCAAGCAATCATCATAACCGCCCCATAATTCAAGGATCAGAACCCGAAGAACCTTAAATTCCATAACAGAAGGCATGCACCTGAGGATACCAAAAAAGGCTAGTGATCGGACTTGCGATAGTCTTATACCCTCCGGTTTGGTTGCATACTGGGCACAACTAAGATGGAGGAACAATCGACGAGCTCTCATAGAAAACCACGTAACGGTTTGGGAGTAATCTACTTCAGTGATAAAATTGTCTTCTCTAGATTTGCTCACAATAAGATCAAGTATAATGTGGTGTAAAGAACAAGAGAACACCTCATTACTGTGATTAATCTGCTCAGGTTGGATCATTCCCCTATTGACTAGCTCATCAAAATAACTCTCAGCAGCTAGCTCTTTTTCTTCTGTTGGACTAATAAAACCTTCAGCTATCCACTGTTTTATCAAATCAATCTTCCTGATTGTGTACCCCTCTGGATACATAGTAAAATATAGCAAGCATGTTTTCAAATCTTGAGGTAGACTATTATAACAAAGTTTTACTATTTCTTTCAGCAACCCTTCCAATGTGAGATTTGACAAATTGGAGGATAAACATTTCATTACATGGTGCCATAGATCTTCATTACCTGGTTGACATGCCAAAAGACCAGCTATAAGGATGGTTGCGAGTGGCAAACCGCCACATTTTCTCAATATTCTACGAGAAAATTCCTTCAACTGATCAGGGCATATATCTTCTGAACCGAAAATTCTATTGATAAATAATTTTTCAGAGTCATGACTGCTGAGAGGTTGCAGTTCAGAAACATTAACAGAGTGATGACCACAGCATTGGGCAGGTACCATCCTAACATCGCCCGTTATTATTATTCTACTGCAATTATTACCCTTAGGAAATGCATTGTGAACAATATCCCATAATTCTGCTTCCCATAAATCATCAAGTACAATAAGGTACCTGCAAAATATTTTCAATAATTAATTTTTTTTAGAAAATAGGTAGAAATAAAACATGGACTGCAAAGATATAGCAAGGGAAAACATGCGTCGGAATAATGTGTAACAAAAAATATTGCAAACCAAATTTACGTATGTATGTAATAGTAGATCATGAAATTGGTTATATATGTGTGACGTACCATACACATCCTTCACTGTCAAATAAATATAGTAGATTGAAGGGGTATTCTTTTATGACACAGTCAACAATATGTTTTTGCACTACCTAAATTGAAATTGTAAATAACATTTGAGCTAACTGCTGCTGTTTATGCACCCCCTACAGGCTACAGGTAGTTGAGAAGCTGCGACACTGACAATTCCATTAACCATGTTGACAAAGCAGCACAGAACCTTACCTCTTATCTTGGAGATGGTCCCTGATGTTATCAATAATCTTTTGTACTGAGAAGGCATCAATACTACTCTGTTTAGGCCGCTGAAGTTGAGAGCGTATTTCCCCAAGAAGTCTGCTCATGTCTGGCTTCCGTGAAATTCGGATGAATGCCCGGC
>WEIB01000596.1:0-32346 GCA_015476505.1 Urochloa ruziziensis
GTGGCTGCGACCCTAAAAAAAAAGGCACTGTGGCTGCAAATGCTTCACAGCTTGAAAGAATCCGGGGGAGGATAGGATTGCAGAGCATGCATGATTGACCCCTCGAATTGCCTGGTTCATGAACGCTGGCTCGCTTAGAGCCTCTCCAGCAAGGCCCCTACTCAAAAAGTAGGGGCCGAGGGCCAAAAAACCAACTCCAGCAGGGACCCTATTCGAGCCCCAACTCTAGGGAGGCACCCAAATCCCCTCCCAGAGCCCCTTCTCCTGCGGGTCTCTAGGGGCCTCCCTACTCGGTCGTTGCAGCCGTTTTCTTCCCCGCGCGCGTTGCGAACTCCCCTTCAACTGTGCGCCTCCCCGTCGATGTCGCTTCACCGCTGCCCGCCGGAGCTGGGGGAGCTCCCCGTCGCCCTCCGGAGCTCCCACGCCAGTCGCCCCAAGCTGCGCTCCCCGTCGCCGCTTCGAGCTCGGGCAGCTCCCCTGCCACCAACGTGGTCTCGAGATGGGCTTCCCGCCGCCGCCCGGATCCCTCGTCGTCCGGAGCAGGTCCGGCCGCAGCAGTACGGAGCAGATCCGCCCAATCCCGGACGCCCACACCATCGCCTGAGCCCGCTCGCCGCCACCGTCCTCAAGCCCGTGCTCGGGATCTCCCACCGCCACCGCCGCCAAGCTCGGATGAATCCAAGCCCTCACAGGCCGCCGCTGCCGCCCCAGCTCGGGTGGATCCGGGCCTGCAACGACGGCCGTCGCGCCTGCTCTGAGCTTCAGCTCCTCCGTGCCACCACCGCGGACGGTCGAGCCGATTTGGCTCCACCACAAGCTCCTCCCTGCAATTCCCGGCCCGATCCGTCGGCGAAATCTCTTCTTCCCGAAGCTTCTTCCACGGATTCACGGGAGCACGAGGGGTAGGGTGGGAATTCGTTATTTTCTGGGGCGGATCTCATCTGAGCAAAGGGGGATCGAGCTGGTAAAGTGGTTTGATTTGGTTTTGACTTCTTGATTCGCTGGTTGGTTGATTTTGGGAAGGTAGAGAAAGAGCAGGCTGGTGGTTGATTCGTTGGTTGGTCACTTGGTTGATCCCTCTACCACACAGCTGCACTAGGCAAGTAGCAGGAGCAGCAATGGGGGCGACGGGCAGCATGCAGGAAGGGAGCACACGAAGAAGACGAGGAAGCAACGCGAAGGAAGAGAGAGGAAGTAAAGAAAAGAATTTGAGCCACTTGCAGGTGGGACCCGCCTGTCATAAATAGAATAGGGGCTGATGAGTTGGGGCTGTTGTTGGAGTTGAACGTAATATTTAGAACCCCAGAAAGTTGGGGCCAGCCCCTACTCGATAAAGTAGGGGCTCTAAGTAGGGGCTATTGCTGGAGTTGCTCTTAGAGGAACTCTAGCGAGGCCCCTACTCAAGCCCTTACTCAAAAAGTAGGGGCTGAAGGCAAAAATTGAGCTCTAGCAGGGCCCTTACTCGGGTCCCTACTCTACGGAGGCATCCAAATCTCTCCTCCTAGCCCTATCTTCCACGGGTGGAGAGAGAAGGCCCCCTACTTGGTCGTTTGTTCTGTTTTACCTGGCGCGCGTCGTGCGATTCCTCTCCCGCTGGCTTCTTCCCCGCGCCACCGGCCTCTGGCCACGCCCCCTCCGGCTGAGCCCCTCGCGCCCGTCCGCGAGCGCCGCCGTCAACCCGTCCGCGCGAGCCCCACGCCCCTGTCCGCGAGCGCCGTCGTCCGTCGGCCTCGCGAGCACCTCACTCGGCCTTGCGAGCGCCGCCTGCCGCTTGAATCGAACGTGTGAGCGCCGACCGCCGCCTGAAGCTCCGCCCTTCAAGACCTCCGCCGCCGTCGCCGCCGCCCCCAAATTTCTGGATCTCGAGCTCGATTTGTGTCGATTTGGGCGAGCTCAATCCTCATACGTCCGGCACAGGCTCCCCTGCTTCTCCCGCCGCCCGGAGCCGAAGTCCCAAAACTTCTCCGCCGCTTGATCTCGCCAGAACCCGCAACTGCCCCTTCTTCTCCCGTGCCGGCGCACTCCACCCATCCATGCCGGCACGCGGGCCGTCCTCGCGCCTCTCCGTCGCTTGATCCCGCCGGATCCGCGCGTGGGTGAGGAGGGCAGGGGCGAGGGATCCCCGGTGCTTGCTCTCGAGCTCCCATGGAGGTGGCGGAGCTAGCTTGGGGGAGAAGGGGACGGAGGAGTCCTGGTGCGTGCGCGGGTGGAGACGGGAGGAAGAGAGGATAAAGGACAGAGAAAATAAGGAAAAAAATAGAATAGACACTGACATATGGGTCCCACTTGTCATGAAAAAAGTAGGGGTTGTGAAGTTGGGGCTATTGCTAGAGTCCAACGTAAAATCACAGCCTCAAAAAGTTGGGGCCGACCCCTACTCAACAAAGTAAGGGCTATAAATATGGGCTATTGCTGGAGATGCTCTTAAATTCGAAATGATCTCTCTCAGTTCGTTCAAAAAAAAAAAGAAATGATCTCTCTCATGACGCCCGCATCCAAAGCAAAGATGCTGCCGCTCATTGCTGGAAAGTGACAGCGGGGCAGGAGGCTTGGTTTGGCTGGCAGGGCGGCGACAAGTCAAGGAAGATTCCTCGCCACATTGCTGCCGAGCTGGAGCTTGTTTTAGCCGCTGGCGGCGTCCATCATGAATTCAGACTAGTAGTGAAGTAAGTGATCAGTGTAAACGAAAATCGGTAAGTTTTGTCTGCAGATGCAGAGAGATAATGCGGTTATTGAGTCAAGTGGGAGTAAACTTTGCTCGAGGACAAGTGATGCTTCCAGGATTAACGATAAACTAGCTACTGGCCCCTGGTGCCAGGGCTAGTGGCGTCTGAACTCTGAGCAGGCTCACTGAATCACTGAGCTTGCACATGGAGATCGTACGTGTTTGGTAGAGCTCGAGCCATGACAAGATTCGCCGGTGCTGAGGACCCCTGTCGTCTGGGTTTGACCTCTAGGTGAAGACAGGGAATCGATCTTAGTGAGAACATGGATCTGATCAACTGCAATTAACAATTCGCCATATGCAGTTACCTAATCTTTGCAGTAGAAGAAATGGAACCATTTGCGGGCTTGCGGCGCGGCGAACACAATGCCAGATTCAGCCGCGCACACAGCAGCAGCAATGCCCGGAGATCTCTGGCGGCTCTGCTGGACCGGCCCAAAAGCAATATGAACCGCGTCTTCTCGAATTATTGGCTGTCAAGCTAAGCTTGCAGCCTTGCTGTGTCCATGGGGTCCCTGTAACCTTCTTTCAGTACAGCTAGGGCTGCCTCTGATCCATGGCCATCCCTCCCTTTTTCCTTCTTTTAAAACTGATTATGACCAGCCTTTTTTTTTAAAGTTTTTATCTCTCCTTCCAGAACACATCTCGCAACCTGGCATCGGCTTTGCACGCAGAGGTGTCCAAAGCCTCGAGGTCGGGCCTGGCCTGTTGGATTGGATGGACGGACAGCCTGCTCGCGCGCTCGGCCACCTCGCACACATGCCAAAAGCGCGAACGCGCGTACGGGTGATGTGTCGTCGGCCAAAGTGGCTGCTTGGCCAGGAACAGCACCGGGTGTTCCTGGCTTTGGAAAACCACTAGCCTGAGCTGAGCATAAATGTTCTTGTTCACATGGTCACCCGGCGAACGAGATGATCAGCTGAATCCAGCGCCGCCGAACAGTATAGAACGAGACTGCGAGAGCGTGACGAAGTCCATGTGAAGCGAACGGGCCTTACAGTTTGTGCTCGGTCGAGTCCGGGCTTGCTCCTTGCACAGTTTATTTGGGCGTTTAAGGCCATGGACGGCTGGGCTTCTCGGGAACGCAAAAGAGCAGGCCCTTTAATTCGGCCCACAATAAAAGCATACTAGTCAGATTAGCGCGCATTAATAATTTTTTCTAAAGTATTAACAAAAGAATATGTATATATATTTCTTGTATTGTTTAGAAGTAACATTAGATTGATTAGTTAAACTAAACAATAATTAAAAGTAATTAAAAATTTTAATTTATCAATGTTAGAATATGAATTCACCCTAAAGTTATTATACCTTACATTATTAGTTTCTGAGTCTGAGTGCCATATAATATTTTTCTTGATTGAGAATTTGATAATTATTAGACATTTGCATTGTATTGATTATGTAAGCACTACACAATATTTTTCCAAAAAAAAAGTATGCAAGTGTTTTGCAAAAAGAAAAAAAGTTTGTGGTGGGTCCCACGTGTAGTGGCATGTGGGTCTCACATATGGGCATGTGGGTCCCACATATGATGAACCATGTGGGGCCCATATAGTGCATGTCATGTGGGTCCCACATACGGTGGGTCCCATGGGACCCATAAATAGTAGCACCTAGCCTAGATTTGCCCCAATTCTTGGAGCTTTAATATAGGATAGTAATACCGGGTTGCCCTGCCTCCATCTGAAAAAACATGTCACAAAAAAATTAGAACATCCATACTAAAAAGATAAAATAATTTTAACTGCCCGTGTTTATTAGACATTTTGGGACAAATTGCTAATTGTCTGCTGCATGGTTGCACGCATTGTTATAATGACTTATTTTTTTAGATAAATTTTGAACCACACAATGACTTAGTACTATTTTGTATGGAGGGACTAGGAAGTATAGCTTAGGCCCTTTTTCCCACTGCGGCGAGTTCACCAACGTTAGCCATCTCTAACCAAACCCGATCTCGATTATAAAAAAAAATGATCTCAACTGCCTCTTTCTCTACCGGCTATAACCGTAATGTATTGGAGCATGTATCTTCTGCTGACTTTTCTCGGTTATGCTTCCGTTTTATCCTTGTCACCATCGTAATTTTTCTAATTCAGACCATCAATTATGTTATGGCCCTCTAGCTTATAAGAAACCACCGCATTGATAAACTAGTCTTGAATCCTGATAAGGGCAGGCACATGCTCTACCCCTTCTTATTCGGAACAACACACATTCATTATACATTTATTTAAACTAATCAAAGTAAAGCAACCGTGTTGAAGAGACATATGCCCTAGTCCTCTTTCTTACAAAATCTCATATCAGGGTGTTCTTTGAGGTGAAACAATGACCAACATTTCATCCGATCAAGATCTAACAGTTGACATTTACCGCATAAAAATAAATAAATAAAAATACCGGCACCGAGAAAAATGAAAGAAAATTGGGTGGGTACTAAGAGGGTACGGTCCGCATATCACCGTCCATGAGGACCCAAGAAAAAAATCGCGATCCCAAAATTAAGAGCGAGCGTGCCGAGCGCCCCACGCGCTCGGCGCTCGTCGCTCCCCCCAAGCGGCCACGCGGCGCCTCCACCGCCAGTGCGCACCGCACGTGGCGGACCCCACGTGAGGGACCCAACACCCCTTCATCCCTTTCTCAAAAAGTTTGTTGACAAAATTTTGTTGCAAATTTTCTGCGTTAAAAAATTTTGTTGTAAAAATTTTAGCGCTGAAAAATTTTGCAACAAATTTTGACGTCTAAGAATTTTATCGCAAGCAAAATTTATTGCAAAAAATTGACGCCGAAAAATTTTGTCGCAAGCAAGCAATCAAAAGTTTGTCAAAAAATTTTTGAACAAAATCGACGCTGAAAAATTTTGTCGTGAACAAAGATTTTTTTATGCAAAAATATTTCTTCGTAAAACTTTCTCTTTTTTGACAGATTTTTTTATGTTGTACAACTTTTTTTCCTACAAAGGAGCATACTAATGTACTATAATGGGTGGGGCCCGCCGCCTGAGTTTTTTTTCGTCAAACGTGCGTAGCTCCCGTGCGTGGGGAGGCGTGAGCCAGTGGAGCGGGGCCCGCCGCCTAGGGGGGCGACCGAGCGCACGGCGCCCCCGTGCGGGCGACCGCAAAATAGAAATTCCCGAAAAAAATTAGGTGGATACGATTCGCATATCGTCATCCGCGAGGACCCACCCGGACCCTGGATTCGCTACGCGTGGCTGCTCGAGCGATCGGACGACGCCTCCACCGCGCGCTCCTCCACCCGGGAAAGGCTCGTTGCTCGGCTCTCTCCAACAGCGCCAAACACAGCTCGATTCGAGGCGATAGGCCATTGCAGCTTGGCTCCCAGCACAGAAACGCCGTGTTCCGCTCGAGGTCGGCTCCATCGTCCGTCGCCACTGCCCTCGTCCGCGAAGCCGCCCCCCCCCCCCCCCCCCCCCCCCCCCCCCCCCCAATCCATATATCTCGCGTCTCCTTTTCCTCATCCCGTTCGCATCATGGATGCAGATGTGGATCAGTTCGATTCCACGCGATTCCTTATTTGCCTATACTCTCTTCACTTCTTGAACCTACCAAGATGGAAGATGCTGGTTTTCTGCGAGGTTTGGGACTGATAAAAAATGCTACAATGGAAAAATCAATGAGCCCGGCAGGAGACGTATTCATTACTATCCTATATTAAAGGTCCAAAGAATCGGTGAAAGATGAAGGCATCATGCTACTGTAGCTGTTAGGCATAATCACTAGCAGGTGGACCACCAAACAGAACTATCCTTGCTTGCCACGTACACACGATGGTGCCTGAATGCCCTGAAACATCTAGATTCTACCACATCTAGACTCACACCGGTAAAAAAAAAAAGAAGAATGAAGAGCCGAGAAGAACCTCAGGGACAAAAACTTGAACATATATAGTGAGAGATGGAGCGTTGGTCGTTGCTCTAACGGTTGCTTGCATACTGAATGGAGTAGCAGCTAGCGGGAAATCAAGCTGCCGCTAAGTGTCTGCTGCATAGACTGCACGTGCCGACGTTTGTCCTCCGTTACTCGGCAGTCAGCAGCGGCCGTTGGAACTGCTTCCATATCTGTGTTCCATGATTCCATCGACATATTCTCGTGATCCTCCGTTGATCTGATATGGGAAGACTCAAGAGAGAGGGAGCAGGTGAAAGAAGGGAATAACCGGAGAAGCGAAGGGATCGTGGGTAAACTATACGTGACAACTGCCTGATACTTTGGCTTCAGTGACTGTTCTAAAATGATCTACCACCGTAACTTAGAAATATTTATCACTGGTACATCTTTTCTCTTACATTTGGAACAGGCGCCTCGAAGCGCGCCGATCTGACTAGTTCACTTAATGTACCAAATGTTTGGTCAATTGATATTGTTTTTCTCTGAATTTCTTGTTCTCATTTTGGAGCTTCAGGTCATATGGCCCTCTCCTCCTCTCGTAACTTAATTCTCCCGTGAAAGGAAAAAGTCCAAATTATTCCCCTCAAGTATAAGCAAAGTCCAGATAACCCCTTAAACTATGTTTTAGTTCAGTTACCCCCCTAAACTATGACATTTGGTTCAAATTACCCCCTAATATGATTTGTCTTCTTTGTTTTTCCATACATAAGTGGAATCTTTAGTTCAAATTTTACAGGGTGGTAGTGGACATCACAATGTATGTCAGAAGAATATATTTTAAATATTTTATCATTATTTTCAACATAATTTTGTATCTCAATGATTAATTTATTATTAAATATTCTACCATGCGAAAATAACTATAAAAAATTATGATGTATTTTTTAACATGAGTTATGATGTCTATTATCATCTTACAAAATTTGAACTCAAAATTCCACTTGTACATGGAGAAACAAAAAAGAAAAATTGCATTAGGGGTAAATCAAATGTCATAGTTTAGGGGTAAATTGGACCAAAACATACTTTAGAAGGTCATACGGACTTTTCTTATACATGAGGGGAGTAATTTGAAATTTTTCCCTCGTGAAAAATGACAGATTTAGAACACTGCAGATTTGCTATAAGCAACAGATTTAGAAACAGAATGCTCAACATATGTGCTATCGAAAAGAAGAAAAGGGACAGATTCAAAATAGAGTGTAATATGGTACATGAATCCTTTTAGTCTACTCCCTCGGTTCCAACAAAGAGTGCACTTTTATCTGTATACCTGGACAATGCATCATCCAGATACATGGGTAAAAGTGTACCTTTTGGTGGGATAGAGGGAGTGAGTGCTACGCCATTTCCAACTTCTACTGCCTCGTTATCATGGCCGTCGCCTGCACCCTCCGTCCTCCGGTTCGGTCTGGACGTGCTGGGCCATGACGAAGAGGGTCAAGCAGCAACGTCCCAGCGTCGTCGCGCCGTCGGAAATCGGAACTGCCACCGGCGCGATGTGATCCGAAGGACAAAGCAGCGCGATGACGAGTACTAGTCTACGAGATGCGTTCTTGCGCTGGGAGCCGAAACACGGGATGATGCGAGCCGAGCCACAGGATTCCTCATCGCATGGAGTCCAGCCGATAGCGTCCCTACTAGATAGGAAATCAACGTGAGCGTCTGGTTGCTAGAGGTGCCACACGGCGTTCATCAGGGGCGGGTCCTCACGGACGACGATTTGCGCACCTGTACCCACCTATTTTTTCAGAAAAACATCAGCCGGAATTTAGGGCATGTTTGGCAGGGCTCCAGATCCTCTGAAAACAGCTCCAGCTCCGGATCCTCCTGTGGAGCGGATCCACTGATGGAGCTGACGTTTTAAAAAACGTTTGGCAAAACAGATGCACCTAGATGTTGAAAATGGATAAAAAGAATGAAATAGCCATATCCTCCCCGTCACCCCATCTCCCTTATCCTCTCCTCTCCCGCCACCCCCATCTCCACTGCTTCCCACGCCGCCGGCTGTCCTCCCCCACGCCGCCGCGTCCTCGCGCCACCGCCTGCCGCTCCTCCCCGAGACGTTGCCGGCCAGCCTCCTTCCCCAAGCGCCGCATCTCGCGCCGCCACCGGCTACCTGAAGCGTCCCCACATAAGCAGAGACTAAATGTGATACAAATATCAGTCCCAGGAGGCTGATACACATTTATTCCACAGATGGTTCAGTCATCGTGCGACCTCAAAGGAGCACGGTACTCGATACAAACGATAATAGAAATCAAAAGTACAACAATACATAACCAGAGATAGACTATGACTGGATCTAGCCCTATCTCGGCGAGGAACAGCGGAAGCATCTTGGAAAGGACCACACCACAGGCAACGTCGGGTGCGGACACGACCTCTACTCGAACTCTTCAGGGACAAAGTCCGGATCCTCCTCTGTTGCAACAAAATAGGGGGGTGAGTACAAACGTACTCAACAAGTCCAACCACGTCCACGGAGGGGGATATAAAGATTATGCACAGGGTAATTCAAGGAATACGGTTAAGGTTTAATTTGCGTAAAGCTAGATTTTATGCAAGGGTTTGTTTTTAAACAGATTCTCGTAAAAACAGTTTTTAATATCAAGTGGGTTGATCCTCCACAAAGGATCCACATTTTATGCTACCAGACTCCCCGTCCGCCGTAGCTCACGGCACACCTGCCGGACACCATTCCAAAACACTCACGCCAAAAGATCCATCATTTCCCAATACTAGTTTCAGGCCCAAGCCGTGACTCATCCAATACCGTGGATACGGCTATTCGAATAGATTTTAACTCTGCAGAGGTTGTACACTTAACCCACCCCAACGGTTTCCGCAACACGAACACTGAAATGCCGGCGCGGACCTGTCAAAGCCATTACCACACCATAGCTAAGCCGGACTAGCCAATATGGAAACAACCAAGGGGTCCATGTCCTCCCTACGAGGCATGACCGGGACGTAGCTCACATAGATCGTACTCCTGCTCCTTGTTCTCCCATTGCTCACAGCTCACCCATTGGCTAACCGACCAACTAGTGGGATTTATGCTAAGCCGTTGCCACATACAACGGTAGGGCGGTAGCACTAAACTGGGCCAGGCTAGATGACAATCAACTCGGTCCTTAGAATAATGACAAGATGGATATCTCCACATCCCGCTCAGCCACACAGGCACGAGCTCACCGATTTTGGTGTTTCACACAGAACACACCATCCATCCCATCGGTTTCATCAGTATTTCATTTTCGCCGAAAACCACCCTTTTCTTTTAAACACTCACACCATTCTTTATTTTAAAACACATGAGTATTTGCAATATAATAATGGTAAGAGTAACGGGTCCTAAGCGTTTCTAGCACGGCTATCATCCAAACAGAGCAAGTCATATTTAATGATAACCTAGGTGATCAAGGAATATTTATAGCAATCAAGGAGTGGCTATCCAACCGGGTCTTGCAATAAAACAATGCATTTTATAAACAGGCCAATGGGTTGTGTTTGTAAAACATAGGATAAATATGCATCAAAGGACGGGATTGAACTTGCCGTCGTCGAAGTCGTCCGGAAGTGCCTGCTCGCGGTACGGGTCCTCGGGCTCCGGCTCGCGGTACTCGCCTGCGTACTCCGGCTCGTGGTACGGTCCTCCGAACTCTTCGCGGGGCTGCTCCTCGGTCACTCCGTGGTCTACGGTACACACAAGCAAGCATACATTAAAATAAAAGAAAAGAAAAACGAAAAAGGATTTTTAAATGAGCTCGGAAAAGAGAATTAGGAAATAAATCATAGAAAGATTATTTTGGGAGATTTCTGTATAGCTCGGCCGGGATATATGTAAAAAGGCCGTGGTCGAATTTTGGGAGAAACAGGCGGAGTTTGGCGCATGAAATGACGCATCAAAGGGAGGATTAGGGGGTGTTTATGGGTTCAGGGGCATATCTGTAATTAATTATAAGAATGAGGGGCTTATTTGTGAATACTCAGAACTGAAAAAGGACTAATTTGTAATATTTAAAAGGTGTGAGGCTGGTTTAGAACGGCCAGGGGCCTGTTTGTGAATATCTGTAAGGGTGGAGGGGGATTTCTAGAAAAGGACAGAGAGTGGAGGGGTTCTTTGGATAAAATGGAATAAGGCAGGGGGTTTTAACCAAAACGACCATCTTCTTCCCTGCTCTCGATCCAGAACAGAGGAGAGGGAGGGATGAGGCCGGCGGGTGGTGGCCGGCGCCGATTCCGGCGCTCCGGGACTCGCCGGCGGCCGGTGCGTGGGGGAAAATGGGGAGGGAAGCGAGGGGGGCTCATTCCCCTCCTTACCTCGGGCTGAGATGGCTCGAGGAGGCGGCGCCCCTGCAGCGGGCGGAGCAGGAGGTGGCGGCGGCTATGGTGGCGCAGTGGTGGCAGCAGCGGCTCGGGCGACGCTCTGGGAGATGGAGGGGGTGGTGGAGCTCGGTGGTGGTGGTGGAGTGGAGCAGCGAGGGAGGGCGAAGGCGGCTTTTATAGGCGGCGCGAGGGGGAGCACGACCGGCAATGGTGGGGGCCGGTTCGGCCGGCGGGTCGTCGCCGGCGCTGTGCTTGCGTCGCGCGCACAGGGAGGCGGAGACCGAGGCAGTGCGTCGCGGCGTGGCTGGTGGGGTCGCGGAGCAGGGCGGCACGGCGCCGGTCGGCGAGCAGGGGCGGCAGCGAGTGGGGCCGGCGGCAATGGCAGCACGGCGCCGGGCAGGGGGTCGGGGTCGCCGCTGGCCCTGTGCGGGTGTCGTCTCGCACAGGCGCGCGTGGCGTGCAGCGGCAGCCAGGGGCAGCGGCGCTGTTGAGGGAGAGGTGCAGGGAGGTGGCGGTGCTGTGCTGGAAGGAGGAGGCGGCGGTGTTGAGCAGGAAGGAGGAGGAAGAAGGAGAAGGAAAGGAAGGAAAAAGGAAAAGGAAAAAGGGGAAAAAGAAGAAAGGAGGAAAAGAGAAAAGAGAGAGAGATTTTCGGCGCCGATCGCGGGATTGGTCAGGCACGCGCGACGGGAAAAACGAGGGAGCGAGGGACTTTGTCGGTGTCGGTACCGGGACGACGAATATTCGTCGGGGAAAAGATTGAGCTCGAAGAAAAGAAATTTTTATCGAGTGATTTAATTTGGTAATTTTTCCGGATGTTACAAACCTACCCCACTTAAAATGAATCTCGTCCTCGAGATTCGGCTGACTCCTTAAAGAGATGGGGGAATTCTTTCTTTAACGCATCTTCGCGTTCCCAGGTGGCCTCTTTCTCGCCAGGTCTGCTCCATTGAACTCGGCACATCCGTACCGTGGAATTTCTTGTGTGCTTGGTACAGTATCCAAGATTTTGACGGGTACTTCCTGGTATCTGAGGTCCTTCTGCAAATCTATTGTTTCCACCGGTATATGTTCCTCTTCGGGTACTCTCAAACATTTTCTGAGCTGGGAAACGTGAAACACTGGATGGATGTCTGACAATTCCTTGGGGAGTTGAATGCGGTATGCCACGGCCCCAACCCTTTCAAGCACCTGGTACGGTCCAATGTATCGAGGGGCTAACTTTCCCTGAATTTGAAACCTGCGGGTCCCTCTGATCGGGGAAACCTTGAGATATACATAATCTCCCACTTCAAAACTTAATTACCTTCTGTGCTTGTCTGAGTAACTCTTCTGACGGGACTGAGCAGCCTTTAGCTTTTCTCTGATCTCGGCTACCTTATCTTCTGCTTCTTTTATAAAGTCTGGTCCTACCAATGTACGCTCCCCTACTTCTGACCACATCAAAGGGGTTCTGCACTTCCTTCCATAGAGAGCTTCAAACGGTGACATGCCTAGGCTGGCTTGATAACTGTTGTTGTAAGAGAACTCTGCATAGGGCAAACTCCGTTCCCAGTCTTTCCCATAGGTCAGGGCACAAGCCCGTAACATATCTTCCATAATCTGGTTTACTCTTTCCGTTTGGCCGTCTGTCTGTGGGTGATAAGCTGAGCTAAAATCTAACTTGGTTCCCATGGCTTTATGCAAACCTTTCCAAAACTTGAAGGTGAACTGAGTCCCTCTGTCTGAGACAATTCTGCTCGGTACTCCGTGTAGCCTTACTATGTTCTCCACATAGAGCTTCGCAAACTTCTTGCCTCCATAGTTGGTCCGTACAGGTAAATAATGGGCCACTTTGGTGAGTCGGTCCACTATCACCCATATAGAGTCATTCCCCTTTTTAGTCTTGGGCAATCCAACCACAAAATCCATACCAATCTCATCCCATTTCCAAACCGGGATAGGCAATGGTTGCAACAAGCCTGCTGGTTTCTGGTGCTCGGCTTTGACTCGCTGGCAAATGTCGCACTGGGCGACGAACTGGGCGATCTCTGCCTTCGTCCCATTCCACCAGTATTTCTGTTTCAAATCCATATATATTTTGGTGGCTCCGGGGTGAATAGAGTAAGGTGAGTTGTGGGCTTCATCCATGATGGTCTGCCGGAAATTTCCTTGCTTGGGCACACAAATTCTATCCTTGTACCATAGGGTTCCCTTCGCATCCACTCTAAAATCTGGGGCCTTATTTTCTCCTGTGTGGTTCCGAATTTTTACTAAGTCTGGATCTGATCCCTGGGCCTTCCTGATGTCTTCTTCCAAGGTGGGCTGCACCGTTAGTTGCGGGCAAGACTTAGGAGATACAATGTGTACATTAAGCCGAGCCATTTCTTCTTGTAGATGGGCATTCTTGGGTGCATAGGTCTTTCTACTTAGGGCATCTGCCACAACATTGGCCTTGCCGGGGTGGTAATGAATCTCCAGATTGTAATCCTTGATAAGCTCTAACCATCTTCGCTGTCTTAAATTCAGATCTGGCTGGGTGAATATATACTTCAAGCTCTTGTGATCCGTGTAGATCTCACACTTATTTCCAATTAAGTAGTGTCTCCAAATCTTCAGGGCATGAACCACGGCTGCTAATTCCAAGTCATGGGTGGGATAATTCTGCTCATGGGGCTTAAGCTGGCGGGAGGCATATGCAACTACCTTTCCATCTTGCATAAGTACACACCCTAACCCATTTCGGGAAGCGTCACAGTATATGACAAAGTCCCGCTGAATATCTGGCAAGGTCAGTATCGGGGCTGAGGTCAGTCTCTTCTTTAGTTCTTGAAAGCTTCTTTCACACGACTCAGTCCAGACGAACTTCTTTTCTTTCTTGAGCAGCTCGGTCATGGGTCTTGCTATCTTGGAAAATCCTTCTATAAACCTTCGATAATATCCGGCCAATCCCAGAAAACTTCTTATCTCGCTCACATTAGTGGGTTGTTGCCAGTTTGACACTGCTTCTACCTTCTCGGGATCAACAGCTACTCCTTCTGCTGTTAGTATGTGGCCAAGAAAGGCTACCTTCTCAAGCCAAAATTCACATTTGCTAAACTTGGCATACAGATTGTGTACTCTCAGTTTTCTAAGATCACTCTGAGGTGATGCTCGTGCTCTTGGGCACTCTTGGAATAGATGAGTATGTCATCAATAAAAACGACAACAAACTTATCCAATTCTTCCATAAACACTTTGTTCATGAGGTTCATGAAGTATGCCGGGGCATTAGTCAGTCCAAAAGACATCACTGTAAACTCGTATTGCCCGTACCTTGTCACAAATGTTGTCTTGGGGGTGTCGCTTCCTCTGATCTTAAGCTGATAATATCCTGATCTTAAATCAATCTTGGAGAAATACTTGGCTCCTTTCAGCTGGTCAAACAGGTCATCTATTCTGGGTAATGGATACTTGTTCTTGATGGTTACCTCATTTAAGGACCTATAATCCACACACATCCTTATACTTCCGTCCTTCTTTTTCACAAATTGAACGGGTGATCCCCACGGGGATGAGCTAGGTCTGATGAATCCTTTCTCCTGAAGGTCTCTCAACTGCTCTTTCAACTCTGCTAGTTCTGCTGCGGCCATTCGGTATGGTCTCTTGGCTATAGGAGATGTCCCTGGGATAAGGTCAATAATGAACTCTATGTCCCTATCTGGCGGCATTCCGGGGAGTTCTTCTGGGAACACATCTGGGTATTCACACACTACTGGAACTTCTGCTATGGTTTTGGCCTCCAAAGTATAAACCATTGGGTCTGATCTTGTTTCTCGGGTGTGGCAAGTTACTTGGACTCCTTCAGGGCTGGTTAGTTGTATGGTCCTAGCGGCACATCCTATAAGGCCGTCATGCTGGGTCAGCCAGTCCATTCCAAGTATTACATCTATCCCCTTGGACTTGAGTACTACCAAGTCAGCTAGAAACTCTACCCCACTTAAAATAATTCTTACCCTAGAACAACCTAACTGACACTTGATGTCGGCTCCAGGTGTTCGGGTTAACAGGGGTAACTTTAGTAGTACTGTAGGTATATTGTGCTTATCCACAAAACTTGATGATATGAAGGAATGTGATGCTCCAGAATCAAATAAAACTGTGGCAAGTGCTGAGCTGACTAAAAACTCACCAAGTACTACGCCCTGAGCTCCTTGAGCCTCCTGCGCGTTGATATGGTTGACGCGGGCTCGTCCATAGGACTGCTGGGGCTGCCTCATCTGCTGGTTGTTGGTGTTGTTGCCGGGATTGTTGCTGCGGACGGGCACACGGTTGGCACCTGACAGAGCTGGCTTCGGTCCATTCACCGTGTTGGAGTACACTGGGGCTGCTGGCTTGTTACTGGTGTAGGGGCAGTTGGCCACATAATGCCCGGTCTCACGGCAGTTGAAACAAGCCCTGTTGTTGTTGCTGGCCTGACTGGCACTACCCTGTGGGGCTTTGGCACTCTGGCTTCTGAAGGTGGGGTTGGTGACCTGTGAGCCTGAGGCTCGGGACTGAGTGCGGTACTGCATCGGCGTCTGGGATCTAGGTGGTGGGGGGTTATAGCTCTTGATCCTCTGGAAGCGGTCCTGCTGGCGAGCCTTGTTCTCTAGGAACTTGCGCTTGAGATCTTTCTTTTCATCCGCCTTGGCCTTTTCAGTGAGAATGGCCCTGTTCATCAGTGTGTTGAAGTCTGGGTAAATCTGGGGAGTGAGCAGAGTCCTGAGCTCTGGGTCCAGGCCTTTCATGAACATCTCCTGCTTCTTCTCATCCCTGTCCACTTCTTCTGGTGCATAGCGGGCTAACTCCATGAACCGGTAGGTGTACTCTTCCACAGTCTTGTTGCCTTGCTGCAGTGCCCGGAACTCATCTGCCTTGCGCTTCATGGTGGCTGCAGGGATATGGTAGCGACGGAACTCATCCACAAAATCCCTCCAGGTGATGACAGTGGCATCTGGGGCGGCTGCACAGTAGTTTTCCCACCATGCGAGAGCATTCCCAACAAGTTGATGGGTGGCCAGGAGTACTTTGTCACGATCTTCACAGTGGAGTGGCTCCAACTTCCTCTGAATCACCCTCAGCCAATCATCTGCATCCAGTGGGTTGGTGGACCCGCCAAAGGTAGGTGGCTTGGTCCTGATGAATTCTGACAGTTTCTCATTCATACTCTGCCCACGGGGCCTCTGGTTGGCGATGGCCTTGACCACAGCTTCCATTATCGGATTCTGATTGTTCACCACCTGCAGCCAATCGGCGGCACGTGGAAGTGGCGCTTGCTCTGGCCCAACCTGACTTTCCTCCCTCCTTTCCTGGTTCACTTCATCCTGGTGCTCACCATGGGGTGCACTCTGCACGTTGTTGCTAGCAGCCGGGACTCGGCTCCGGGAAGCCCTGGTTCCACGCGTGTTGACCATCTGCAGATTTAGAGGACATATAAGAGACTAGGATTTAGAATTTTAGTGATGTTTAAGTTATTTAATTCGTAAAAACAGAAAGGCAGAATCCTCCTCCTGCCGACAAGCACAGAGTCTAGCAATACAACAAGCACAAACGATTTTATTTCTTTGAAAGAGGGGGGGTACAACACTTGGACAAGCCAAAACACGAACTACACGACCAGGGTACAACGACACAACTGGGGTACAACTACGCAACTGGGGTACAACACTAAACTTCGGACCGGGACGGCTTCAATCCTTGGGGTGACTAGGTGCACACTACTCGCGGGGCGATCCTTCTTCCGGGGCGGAGTGTTCTTCCAGGGGAATGAGCAGTTCTTCGTCTTCTGGGATCCCATTTTCCTGGGGCTGTGCAGGGGCTCCTTCTTCGGCGGGTGCTGCTGGTTCCCTGGCACCTCCGGGTGTGCTTGGCGAAGTTCTACTAGGTCCTCCCCATCTTGCAATAGGGGTCCCAAATAGGATCCGGTCTTCTCCGATTACCGGGACGGGCGTCCCGCTTCTGGCCCAATCTTGCATGCTCCGGTCCTGAGCCTGTCTGAGACTCTCATGTGCGACAGCTTCACTGCTTATGGCTGCCGCGGTCCTTGCTTCGGCTTGAGCCACCCGGACTTGGTACATCCTCACTGCGAGCTCAGCTTGCTCGGCTCGGCCAATCTGTTCCTTTAGGAACCCAGCTTGTTCGTTGAAAAGCCTATCCAAGGAGACGAGATAGGCGACCACATGGTACAATAGATCATCTTGATGGCGGCGGCGTTCCAGGTTCCTCATGCGGGCCTGCCAGACTGGGGTCCTGACAGCCGGGGGAAAGAGTCTCATCGGTGTGGAGATGAGGTGTTCTTCAAAGATCCGACACAGGTAGCGGAGGGCCTTCCTGATAGCCAAAGGGTAGGTGTTCTGATGTCGAAATCCCGTAGCGGTCACCCTCCATGGCTCAATATCAGGGTAGCGGGTGCTTCTGGCGACCGAAAGGATCACCCTACAGCGGAGAGTGCCAAGATGCTCGTACTCCCTGCTGTAGTACCTCGGGCGCTCAGTGATACCAAGACGCTCCAGGGAGTTGATCAAAAGGCGGGGAAAACCCGGCTCTTCCTGGCAAACACCATGGGTCCATCCTTCCTCGGCCATCTGAAAGTAAAGATAAGGTGAACAACTTGTTTCTCATAAAAGCTAGGGTACAACATGAAGGTACAAGATTTTGACTCGACAACTAGGTTGGGTACATCCATTTATTAAGAAGAAAACTCTAGTCTCGATAAACTAATCTACTCTCAAGGGGAATCCTCCTCGCTCCAGCAACGACGCTTCTTTGGGGGTAGCAGTTGCCCTACTAGCCAGTCTTCGGTCTGCGTACCCCTATCCCAATGGGTTTCTTCGGGCTCACCCTCTAGCAATCCTTTCTCTCTTTGGTACGCTTCAAGACGTTCCTTCTCTTGTGCTTCCTTCTGCCATATGTCCTGGAGGGTAGCTAGGTAGCTTTCCGCTTGCCTTTCAGCTTTGGCGGTCTCCTTTCGCTGTTCTTCTATCTCATGTTCCGCCTTCTCCGCCCTACGGATCTGGTGCTTCAGCTGCGCTGCTTGCTCGATGTAAAGACGATCTAAGCCGGAAAGGTAGGTAGATAGGTGGGTGACGGTGTCTTCGAGGTCTTCTTCTTCCCTTCCGAGTCTTCTCATCTGATCAATCCACGAGCGTCCTCTTCCTCCGATAGGCGGAAAAAATCCCATAGGACTCTCTCGCATATGACGCCAGTAGACAACGCGCAGACGTCGCAGGACTTTACGGGCGGCCTTTCGGTAAGTGTCCGAGAAGCAAAAGCCCGTGGTGATGATAGTCCAAGGATCCACGTCGGGGTAGTGGGTGCTCTTTCCCACAAAGATCCTTACGTCACACCGAAGGGTGCCTCTGGAGTCATATTCCCGGTACATGTACTCCGGTACGTCTGAAACTCCGACGCGCTCCAGGCTGAGTAGCATCAACTTAGGAAGACCCGGCTCTGCAAAGCAGATTCCTTCGTTCCATCCGTCGTCAGCCATCTGGAACAGGACAAGGACTCAAGGTCAGTGTCTGTGCAGGGAAGGTTTAGCTAAGAAGGGCTTTCTAAAGGTTTCGGTCCTAATGGTCGCGTCCTACAGCCAACGACGGCTCTGATACCACCTGAAGCGTCCCCACATAAGCAGAGACTAAATGTGATACAAATATCAGTCCCAGGAGGCTGATACACATTTATTCCACAGATGGTTCAGTCATCGTGCGACCTCAAAGGAGCACGGTACTCGATACAAACGATAATAGAAATCAAAAGTACAACAATACATAACCAGAGATAGACTATGACTGGATCTAGCCCTATCTCGGCGAGGAACAGCGGAAGCATCTTGGAAAGGACCACACCACAGGCAACGTCGGGTGCGGACACGACCTCTACTCGAACTCTTCAGGGACAAAGTCCGGATCCTCCTCTGTTGCAACAAAATAGGGGGGTGAGTACAAACGTACTCAACAAGTCCAACCACGTCCACGGAGGGGGATATAAAGATTATGCACAGGGTAATTCAAGGAATACGGTTAAGGTTTAATTTGCGTAAAGCTAGATTTTATGCAAGGGTTTGTTTTAAACAGATTCTCGTAAAAACAGTTTTTAATATCAAGTGGGTTGATCCTCCACAAAGGATCCACATTTTATGCTACCAGACTCCCCGTCCGCCGTAGCTCACGGCACACCTGCCGGACACCATTCCAAAACACTCACGCCAAAAGATCCCATCATTTCCCAATACTAGTTTCAGGCCCAAGCCGTGACTCATCCAATACCGTGGATACGGCTATTCGAATAGATTTTAACTCTGCAGAGGTTGTACACTTAACCCACCCCAACGGTTTCCGCAACACGAACACTGAAATGCCGGCGCGGACCTGTCAAAGCCATTACCACACCATAGCTAAGCCGGACTAGCCAATATGGAAACAACCAAGGGGTCCATGTCCTCCCTACGAGGCATGACCGGGACGTAGCTCACATAGATCGTACTCCTGCTCCTTGTTCTCCCATTGCTCACAGCTCACCCATTGGCTAACCGACCAACTAGTGGGATTTATGCTAAGCCGTTGCCACATACAACGGTAGGGCGGTAGCACTAAACTGGGCCAGGCTAGATGACAATCAACTCGGTCCTTAGAATAATGACAAGATGGATATCTCCACATCCCGCTCAGCCACACAGGCACGAGCTCACCGATTTTGGTGTTTCACACAGAACACACCATCCATCCCATCGGTTTCATCAGTATTTCATTTTCGCCGAAAACCACCCTTTTCTTTTAAACACTCACACCATTCTTTATTTTAAAACACATGAGTATTTGCAATATAATAATGGTAAGAGTAACGGGTCCTAAGCGTTTCTAGCACGGCTATCATCCAAACAGAGCAAGTCATATTTAATGATAACCTAGGTGATCAAGGAATATTTATAGCAATCAAGGAGTGGCTATCCAACCGGGTCTTGCAATAAAACAATGCATTTTACAAACAGGCCAATGGGTTGTGTTTGTAAAACATAGGATAAATATGCATCAAAGGACGGGATTGAACTTGCCGTCGTCGAAGTCGTCCGGAAGTGCCTGCTCGCGGTACGGGTCCTCGGGCTCCGGCTCGCGGTACTCGCCTGCGTACTCCGGCTCGTGGTACGGTCCTCCGAACTCTTCGCGGGGCTGCTCCTCGGTCACTCCGTGGTCTACGGTACACACAAGCAAGCATACATTAAAATAAAAGAAAAGAAAAACGAAAAAGGATTTTTAAATGAGCTCGGAAAAGAGAATTAGGAAATAAATCATAGAAAGATTATTTTTGGGAGATTTCTGTATAGCTCGGCCGGGATATATGTAAAAAGGCCGTGGTCGAATTTTGGGAGAAACAGGCGGAGTTTGGCGCATGAAATGACGCATCAAAGGGAGGATTAGGGGATGTTTATGGGTTCAGGGGCATATCTGTAATTAATTATAAGAATGAGGGGCTTATTTGTGAATACTCAGAACTGAAAAAGGACTAATTTGTAATATTTAAAAGGTGTGAGGCTGGTTTAGAACGGCCAGGGGCCTGTTTGTGAATATCTGTAAGGGTGGAGGGGGATTTCTAGAAAAGGACAGAGAGTGGAGGGGTTCTTTGGATAAAATGGAATAAGGCAGGGGGTTTTAACCAAAACGACCATCTTCTTCCCTGCTCTCGATCCAGAACAGAGGAGAGGGAGGGATGAGGCCGGCGGGTGGTGGCCGGCGCCGATTTCGGCGCTCCGGGACTCGCCGGCGGCCGGTGCGTGGGGGAAAATGGGGAGGGAAGCGAGGGGGACTCATTCCCCTCCTTACCTCGGGCTGAGATGGCTCGAGGAGGCGGCGCCCCTGCAGCGGGCGGAGCAGGAGGTGGCGGCGGCTATGGTGGCGCAGTGGTGGCAGCAGCGGCTCGGGCGACGCTCTGGGAGATGGAGGGGGTGGTGGAGCTCGGTGGTGGTGGTGGAGTGGAGCAGCGAGGGAGGGCGAAGGCGGCTTTTATAGGCGGCGCGAGGGGGAGCACGACCGGCAATGGTGGGGGCCGGTTCGGCCGGCGGGTCGTCGCCGGCGCTGTGCTTGCGTCGCGCGCACAGGGAGGCGGAGACCGAGGCAGGGCGTCGCGGCGTGGCTGGTGGGGTCGCGGAGCAGGGCGGCACGGCGCCGGTCGGCGAGCAGGGGCGGCAGCGAGTGGGGCCGGCGGCAATGGCAGCACGGCGCCGGGCAGGGGGTCGGGGTCGCCGCTGGCCCTGTGCGGGTGTCGTCTCGCACAGGCGCGCGTGGCGTGCAGCGGCAGCCAGGGGCAGCGGCGCTGTTGAGGGAGAGGTGCAGGGAGGTGGCGGTGCTGTGCTGGAAGGAGGAGGCGGCGGTGTTGAGCAGGAAGGAGGAGGAAGAAGGAGAAGGAAAGGAAGGAAAAAGGAAAAAGGAAAAAGGGGAAAAAGAAAAAGGAAAGGAGGAAAAGAGAAAAAGAGAGAGAGATTTTCGGCGCCGATCGCGGGATTGGTCAGGCACGCGCGACGGGAAAAACGAGGGAGCGAGGGACTTTGTCGGTGTCGGTACCGGGACGACGAATATTCGTCGGGGAAAAGATTGAGCTCGAAGAAAAGAAACTTGAAATAAATTTTTATCGAGTGATTTAATTTGGTAATTTTTCCGGATGTTACACTACCATCCGCGCCGCCGCATCTCCCTCCCCCACGGCGGAGCCTGGAGCTGCCCCGGCCGCTCATTCTTCCCACGCTGCCGCCGGCCTGCTCCTTCCCGAGCCGCCGCCGGCCAGCCGCCTCCTTCACGCGTCGGGGTTGAAAGTGCATCTAGTCCCTTAAGTGGATTTTGGTGAATTGAATGACAAAACGATTAAAGGAATAACATGTTTGTTAAAGTTTATGAGCATGATTTAATTTAAATAATCATGATACTTGTGTATTCATTAGTGAAATGCATCAATGTTTGGCTCATAAGCAAGAAGTGATGGGTCTCATAATGTTATAAAGTGTTGTACAACAAGTAAGTGTGAAACATGGAAAGTGACTTGGTCTCTAACTTTGTGAAGGCTTGTTGAGATACATATGGGACATCATGATCATGGTCAGATAAAATTGAGAAATGCAAGCTAAGGAAGTTACGCTAGGGATATGATGGTATGGGACATCATGACTCTATATAATTGATATTTGCCTTGCATAAGAAGACATGGAAATATTGGATAATAATTGATGGTCAAAGCAACAAATGGATTTCATGAATGATACAAGCCTATGAGAAGCTACATGTGAAGCATGGAAGAAAGGTTGGATTTCGAGATAGTGTTTCTAGGGACCAAGCATTGTGTGATCAAGTTGCGGCTTGAATCATGGACTCTTTGCTAAGGGTGACGAAACTTTCTACGGATCAACTTGATGGATCATGATCACATGTGGTCTTCATATAGGCAAGTGTCCATATTTATTAAAGGAAGGTGACTTGAACTAGAAGTGGATTTCACTCTTAGTCAAATGGTTCAAGACATTAGCTCAAGTTGGTTTTGCTCAAACTAGAAGATTGTGGACAGTTCTCATGAAGAAGAAGTGATCATGTGCGACATGGTTGAATACATACAAGCTCAAGTGAACAATTTAGTTTTATATTTTCTCTAGAGTATAGGTGTGTCGTACTATCAAGAGAGATGTCACAAGGAATGACTGACTTAACACCACAACAGTGCTCAATAGTGACCTAAGTGAGACATCATTGAGAGTTGACTGAAAAAGATGAGCAAGTGGGTGCTCACTAACCCAGGGCGGTTTAACCGCCCCTAACCTCTGACAGCTCCAACGGCTAGAATATTTGAAATGGTGGTTTTAACCGGCCTAAGGGGGCGGTTTAACCGGCCATAGCAGGACCCCAACGGCTAGTTTTTGTTGGATGGAGTATTTATACCCCTTAGCCCTCTCCTTTGAGAGCTGCTGGTTCTGTGTGATTTCTAAGCCTTCTTGACACATTCTAACAGCAGAGGAGCATCCCCCAACCACTCTTTGTGAGTTTGCTTGATTTGGTTGAAATTTTTTAGTTGGGGTTGAGTGAAGCATTTGGGTGTGAGTTTGAGAGCTTTGTGAGCTCAGAGATCTTGTGAGAGCACTAGAGAGTAAATCCATAGCTTGACCACTTGTGGTTGGCATCAAAAGTTCATTGAGCATTTGTTACTCTTGGAGCTTGGCTCCTAGACGGTTAAGCGTCGCCGGTTAGCTCCCATTTGTGTGGTGAGCGGCCAGAAGTTTGTAAAGGGTGGTCTTGTCTCCTTCGTGGAAAAGGACCATTTTAGTGAAGGGCTAAGGTGTGGCGTGTATACACCTTGGCAAGGCAACCTTGCGGGGTTCCTCAAACGGATACTAGGAACCGCTGAACTTGCTTGGTGCTTGCAGCGGGTCTGAACTTCGGGAAACAAATCCTTGTGTCTCCACTTCACTTTACTTGTTCATTTCTAGCTTTATATTTGTTTCTGCTTCGATCTACTTGGGTATACACTACTTGTATGCAGGAACTTGAAAATATTGCTTAGATACATATGTACAAGAAGTGCCCCAAGTGTATTTGGTGCCAGAAGAACAAAACAGGGGGGAGGGGGGTCGAACAACTTATTGGGCAGCCCACTGCCTAGGGGCGGTTTAACCGCCTAGTGCTGACAGCCGGCTGAGAATTGGATTAAAAGTTTTAATTGGTCGTCTTGCTTATTCACCCCCCTCTAGGCGACGTCTAGATCCTTACAGGGGGCAGCCTCGTCCAGGATGCTGTGGGGCCGGGGCAGAGCCGGGCGAAGCCACGATTTGTGGCTCCGCCTCCCCAGTGGAGGCCGAAAACGGCTCCACCCCCGGATCCACCTCTGAAGCCGCCCCAAAAAAAACCTTTGGCATGGCTCTGACGGAGCCGCCGGTGGAGCCGGAGCTGAAGCCATGCATATTCTTCCTTTTCACTTTTAAGAAACATAATTGTCTTTCACTGTTCACTCATTTTGTAAACCTAGTTTCTTTGTAAGAACATTCTTGATTCTTAGCATGATTGAAGCACGGATGCAGAGGACACACCCGAACTGTCAAATGAAAAACACGAACTTTGTTACCTGTCCAAAATAGCAACGGCAGGAAAAAAAGGGGTCACATAAAATTGAATCCAATCGTACGTTCCATGAAGCGCGCTTCTGATCACGTCCTGACCCTCCTGCAGTGTTGAAGCGGACCTTGCCGGAGTAGCTGCCCCGGACGCTGCACATCTT
The DNA here is from genome assembly GCA_015476505.1 of Urochloa ruziziensis. NCBI lineage: Eukaryota > Viridiplantae > Streptophyta > Magnoliopsida > Poales > Poaceae > Urochloa > Urochloa ruziziensis. The sequence continues at coordinate 24,214 of WEIB01000596.1, forward strand.
GATCATGCCGGCCGCGAAGCTGCTCCTCAACCAGTCCGGGTTATTGTTCCTCCACTGCCTGACCCCGCCGGCGGCGGCGCGCGGCGATGCCATGCCAGCGCCGCGTCGGACTCGAGCACAAGGTGCGGTTGGCGAGCACGTTGTCGAAGTAGCCAGCGTCGAACGCATTCTGGCTTCCGGCGTCCAGGGGCACGCAGTTGCACGGGTCGTACCGGCGGCACTGGCTCCGCAGACTAGCTGCTCCGGAACGCCGCGTCCATGCCCTTGTCCTGGTCGGCGGTCGCTCGCCAGCGGACGGTAGCCGAACGAGCCGCACGCAGCGCGCGACGCCGACCGTGTGCGCGCCTGCACACGCGCACGCAAGAAGAGTCAACGATCAACTCCGCATGGTTGTTTTTTTTTTCTTTTCATTTTTTGCATCGTCTATGCTGCTGGTTTGTAGGCTGGAGTGGTGGACTGGTGGTACACTAGCACCTGAGAGGTGCGTGAGGCCTTTGCGGTAGAAGTACTGGGCGAGCTGGTCCACGTCGCGCTGGTTCGGCGGGCGGGAGGTCGTGTATATACGTAGTATAGTATGTATATGATGCGCGCGAGGAGCAAGAAATGGTTGCCCCAAATGTAGGTATTTGAGGGGAGCACACGTATCTGAACTTCTGATGTACGTCAAGCGATTAGGACATTGGGCTCTGATGTAGGTAGGCAGGTGGGGGTGGGGCAGAACTCGACGCGCCGGCATGGCGAAGGATGTCGCGAAGCTGATCCGGCGAGCCAGGCGCAGAGGAGTCGGTGGAGTTGGACGGAGTTGTCGTCCATGACAGCGGAAGCAGTGGGAGAGGCAAAGGGATTCTCGAACCCGTCTGATACCATGAACGAGGGAGAGACGAGAGATCGAGATGAGAGCCAACTCACGTGCCGTAACTGACGCCTAACAAACAGCCTATTGCCTCGGATCACGAACGGCAAGGAGGACACGACGCGCAGGCCGTTAGGATTGCAGAGATATACATCAATCGTCCTTTTCTCATTCGCTACAACAGGTTCCAACTGACTCCTTGCAGTACTGCTTCTTGACAGTCAGATGCAAAGGAAATACTATCAACCTGCAAAGCATTTGTCACCAATGCAGCCACCATGAGAGCAGCCCAGCTCTCCCATGAGAACTGAAACAACCCAAGCTTTTGCTTGAATGTGGATGCAACACCGAAGTGGAGAAGCCATGAGATACAGGACAGCACAAAAACCTGCAAATCTAGATGAGATACCATGACCATCAGGGTGGAGAGCAGCATCACAAAATAGTTACCAGTCGAATTTCTGTACAAATAGTATCTTAGTAGATATATATGTATCGAATACACCAGCTCACACAGAGCAAGTAGCTGTGAACATGTCGTAGAAATTACTGTTTTTTCTTACATATTGGGGGAGATTTTGGACAAAAGACAGAGGAGAGTGGAACAAGAATCGAACCAGTAACTTTCTGTTGGGTCAAGCTACAACTGGAATATCACAGGATTCCGAATTGAAGTTTACAACTACGTACTTTATAGTGAAAAGGCAAAGTTCGTCCGTATCCATCCTTTATTGTCAATAGTGAAATCAGAAATATCGATGTGATCAATTCTAATAGGCCTTTTCCTTCCTTGTGCAGCCTCTTCAAGTTTTACTTCGACTGTAGTGGTAGCTAATCTATGGCGGGACGTAAAAGGAGCTGCTGAAACACATCCTTGAAGAGCACATATCACCAAGCTTCTAGGATTATCCTCCTCACAAATCGAGTCAAAGCACACTAACTTTCTGTCAGGAAACCCAACGTAGGGAAATTCCAACCAGATAGGCCAACCAAAACCAAGGCAGTAGCAAGTGTCCTCCTTAAGTAGCTCAAAAGCATTAAACCATCACCTGCACAGGAATATATGAACCCCTGTGCATATAAACACTTACCATATAGTACACCTTCAGCATTCCGCCATAATCCTAAGGGAAGCTTTACAACAAACCACTCATTTCTGCTCAAGTCAAGTAAGAAGCATCCTTCCATGCCAGCATCTGATATCAAAAGCATGTCGTTGGTAAGGTCCACAAATCCTAAAATATATATTTTCCGTGTCAAATCCACAGAGCCTGATGATGTTTTGAAAGGGAGCCACTTGAATGTTTGTTCATCGAAGACATAAACATCCTGCAGAGTATCACCCAATGCTACAATGTGCTGACCAGCTCGAGAAACCACAGAAAAACATATATCAGGCCGTTCTTGTTCAACGAGATTGTAAAGCTTACTGCTGACATCAACCTCATAGTGATTTTGCTCTGGAATAGATGGAATGACATAAAGCTTAGACCCTTGATGCACAAAATGCCATGAAGGCGGGGGGGTCCTCTATTGCGCACTCTTCAGGTCTAATAGTGTCTAGAGACACGAGTGGTTCCAGCAGCTTCTCATGGCATGTTAACTTGCCTCCTATAATACTGATCTGATACACAAGAGAACGGTCATCAACCTGGCAAATAAAGTAAAGCTCTGGTTTGGTCAAAGATTTGCACTCCTTGAGTTTAGGGACACCTCCGCTTAAAACCCTCCTGTAAACAGAAAAAAAAAACTGCAATCCTTAAACACCAGAAAAACGTCTCCAAAACTTGTCACTTGAAGAGGAAAACAACCCAAATACCTGCAGCAATTAGGCATATTGTCGTCATCGGAGTTTTCTTCATCAGCTTGTAGCAAGTTGTAGCCTCCATTTGTTGAACTAACATGTGTTGAGGGATCCTGCGGGGCGGCATGATCTAGATATTCCCTAGTTCACCAACAAATACAAATGAACTTCAGTAAATTGACAAGAATAATACGTATGTAATACTGGCGTGCAAGCCTTAATTCGCTAGGTTAGTAAAAGACAATGACAAAGTTACTTATAGTATAGTATAAGTGAAGCACGTAGATCAACTCACTGTAAGAAACAGAAGTAGTCAAAGCTTTCGTATATCGGCACCGCGCTGCTCCTGAGCATGCCTACCCTGCGGCAGGTGGAGTGGAGGACATGGACGCCGCTCGGCACGAAGCGGCCGCCTTCACCGTCGCTGCGCGCCCCTTCGACCAAGAAGGTCGTGATCAGCGCGTGCCGCTCGGCGCAGCCGCAGGGCTGGTCCATGTTGATCCAGACGGCGCAGAGCATGCGGCCGGCAAGGTGGACGACCGACCCGGACCCTTCCTCGTAATACGGCCACAGTACCTGAACCTCCACGGCCGGCGCAAGCAGCTTCCCCTCCTCCGGTGAGAAATCGTACGCGTACAGCCTATTGCCCCGGACGAAGTAGACCATGCCATCGTCGCCTCCGCAGTGCACCGCCTTGCTGGGGATGGGGATGTCGGAGAACTTGCCAGCCGCGGTCGTCACGGGGGTCAGGGTGCCGGCGGCGCAGTCGAAGGAGAAGAACGTGGAGTTGAGAAGGGACAGCAGGATGAATCTGTCGCGGACCACGGCATAGCCCTGCAGATAGTAGCCGCTCTTGCGGGAGTTCACCAAAGGCTGGTACACCAAGTCGACGCCGGCAACCTCCTCCCATATGGCGGCGGCGTGCGGCGTTGAGTTGAGTTGACGGCGACGGCCCCTGGCGATTGCATCGTGCAGCTGGGAGAGGAAGAGATGGGCTGGATTGGAAAGAAAGAGGGGAAAGGGAGAGGAAAGAGAGGAGAGGCTAGATCGAGGAAAGAAAGGGGAGAGGGAGGAGAAAAAAAAGAAGAAAGGGAACTGTTGGAGATGAATTTTTGCCTCCAATTCTCCTATATAGCTGAAAAATGGAAAGAGAAAAGGAGATAGGGGAACTGTTGGAGATGCTCTTATGAACGTGAGGGGTCCACATGCATGGCCATCTATACGGGAGGTGGGGCAATGCAATTTTATGAAGAAAAAACTATCCTTTTTCAAATCCAACCCCGTATACAACATGGTTGGTGTATGGTCAAGAAAGGCTTGAGGCAGACAAAATGAGACGACACGTGACATCTATTGGGACAGTCTGAGATATTTGCAATTTTACAGGAATAGAGATTTACAGCTGATATTATTGTTTTTTGGGGGAGAATACGCGGGGAGAGATTTGTATCTTATATTGAGAAGAAATTTGAGTATATGTTTACAACGCAGGTTGATTAGGCGCATGCACATGAGACGACTCATTATAGCTGAGATTCTTCAGCATTGGCAAGTTCAAAGAAGTTGACTTGATCATAGGCGAAAGAAATGACTAAAAGGATCAAATGTTACTAGAGCAACTCCAACAATCTAGCTAAAAATGGATGTTCAAAATCTTGATTTAGCTATTATGTTACTAAAAAAGTGATCAAATCCAAACGCCTCTGTATGAATAGCTAGTGAGGTAGGTTGTCTAAATATAGAGAGCGAATAAGGTGGGATGAAGAGCCACTAAATTTGAAGAGTCATATACAGAGTCTGTTGGAAACGTTTTTTTGTCTAATAATAGCTAAATTTAACTTTATAAAATGATTTGCCTAGTCTCTTGGAGATGCTCTTGACATTGAGTAAGAATCAAATTAGATGCTATGCTGAAATATATTACAGAGAACAACTGAACAGCAGCAGACTAGTACGCTCGCTTAAATTGAACTTCCTTAATTTGGATGAGCTTAATTGCATTAGCGATCCATCCGTTAGCCGCTGATTATATCCTCGTAGAACTCCTTAACCTTTGCAAAGAAAGCATCCCTGCAATACATTTCAGTTGTTTGAGAATCTAACATCTTTAACCAAGCAAATCAGAGAAATATGTTTTGATGGAAGCCTAAAATGGAAATATCAGTATGTAGATCAAATGAATGGAACAGATACTTGGATTTTTTTTTTTTGAAACAACTTGGGAGTTGATATTTCACTTTATTATTACAGGATGGATTATGCTTTTATGCCATTCTATGACATGATTATTCTGGGAGCTGGAAATGTTAAGGATTTTGCTACACATACTGCTTACTGACGATAACTTAAGTAACATGTCCTGTCTTGTGCATATGCAGATTTTTGTAGGGTGGATTAAATAGCTGTACTGTTCCATTACCTGTCGGGCTTGAATAGCAGGTTGCGGTACGCGAACCACTGCGTGAGAAAAAAGCAAATCAAAAGGTAGAATTCATCAGATTAACTGCGTCAGTAACAAGAAAAGAACACTTTTGGCCTCAACGCAAAGATGTAATCTGAAGTTTTTACTCCACCTTACCCCACTGTATCCAATTCCAACGACCTCCATTACGCCTGGAACCACGGGGAGCCTGTCAATCGCCTGCAAGGTGGCATCAAAATTACCATTGAGTTAGTTTGGATTTAATCCACCCATCGTGGCATCCTGCAGAAAAAGATTCAGAAACTTTCTCGAACAGGATAAAATGGTGGCGGGTCAGTACCGATACTGCTCCCCCGGCGCTCCACATTGCGAGCGTGGCAGCGACGGCGAGCGCGGTCACCGTGTACTTGTTCTTGATCCCGTCCCACTGCACGATCGAGTAGCAAGCCAGCAGATTAAGATACAAGTCACCATCCTGCGACGACTGCAACCAGCATACGAACAACTAGTACAGACTGAAACAAGACGTGCCCATGTCGCTGCTCACGCACGTACGGACCTCCTGTTTCAAGGCGTTGACGAACTCGGTGAGCTGCTCGTTGGTGAACTCCTCGCTGGCGGCCTGAGGCGCCGACGCCGGCTCCCCGGCGGCGGCCATGGCCACCACGTTCCTCGCCGGCCGCTTGCCTGGAAATCAAAGACGCACACGTAAGAACAGGGCGCGTTACCTTACCAATGCCCCTCACACACGGACACCATCGTGTCGTGCGACAACTCACAGAAGGACTGCTGCTCCTGCGCTGCGAGGCCGCCGAGGAGGCCGGGCAGCGGCGGCGGCGGCGGCGCGGGCAGCCTGAGCCCGACGGAGCGCGCGGCGGCCGTGGCCTTGCCCTCGCCCTTGGCGACGGCCGGCGCGGCGGGGCTCGCCGCGCCCGTGGCAGCTGGGGCGGTCGGGCCATGGCGGTGGCGTCGCACGGCGCGCGCAGTGAACTCCGGGTCGGTGTCACTCGGGTCTCTCTGGTGGCGTCGGGGGCGCGCCGCGGAGGCCTACGCCGGCGGGCGGCGGCTAAGGGTGGTGACGGCAGCCTCTGAGGCGCGGGCGCCGCACGTTCGCCGGGTAAAATGATAAGATTGGGGTTGGGTTCGTCTGGAAGCTGATCGATCGGACACGGATTAGTGCTTGTGGGGGAACCTTTTTCTTGTGTGCCCGGCAAGTGTGGCCGTCTCCGACCCGCCTTCGTCGCCGTGCCGAGCTCGGGCGATCCCCTGACCCGACCGCGCAGGTGCCGCGTGTAAACTTGAGTCCTCTCTCCTCTGGCGTCTTTGTCCGCGGTGTCTGAGTGTCTGACAGTCGTGGCGCCGGCTTTGTGTTTGTGCTACCGACGGCGGCAACAGCCAAGGGAGCCACGATAGCTGAAACAAAGCGCGTGGGCGGCGCATTTGTGCGCGAAAGCGAGACTGGGCTTTTTTGGGCCGTTATTGGCTGGCCCCTTTTATTCCGCCGAGGAACAACACACGAGAGAGCAGCCCCGGCCATACAAAATTAGCACTGCTATTCATGAGAAGAGCTTGGGCTGGTTCGTGGTTATCGAGAGAAACTAGCCCACAGTGCGATTAGGCCGAGGAGCCCAATAACTAAGTTGCTGAACTGAAGAGTGTAAATTTCGCGGACTCTGTACTTGAAATTGGTTCTGGAAAAAGTAAATGTATTTGGTAACCGAACAGTGACAAAAAAAATAGTACTACGCATTTTGTGTACACCCCTTCTGACTTCTAGGGCCTTGTCTGAATTCGTTTGAATTTTGAGCGAGCGTCCTTTACGGAGGGGCGACTCGGAGGCGATCTGGGAGATCCACGTCGGGGATCACCACCGGCGTCCCCCGCCAGGATCTACCAAGGCCTCTCATTGCCAGCGACCTTCGTCTGAAGGGATGGAGGACGGCTGGCGATGAGAAATCGTCTTCGCGTCCGTTCGGCTCACCCTAGCGCCATGCAGTGGGGTGGTGCTGAAGGATGCCGACGACCAGTTGCAATTGGAGGCGGATCGGATTTTGGGACGAGAGCGCCTTGCACGATCGGTGGAGCTCGCCGCTGGCTCGTGTACCTTCGGCCCTGGCACACATGGAGTGGAGGAATGGCGGCGGACTCAGCCCAAGGCAGAGGAGGATCGGGATGGGGAGATCACTCGCGGTTGGGTCTTCAGATGAGGATCTAGACACACCGGGTTTTGTGCGCCGGGCTGGGGAGGTAGGGTACTCCATCGAGCAGCTTCGCGAGGCCGAGGCAGAGATCAATGAACCAAGGTACGAATCACTGGAGGCGCATTCCTTGGCGAAGCGGATTGTCGACGACTTGGTAGCTGCAAGAGAGACCAGGATCAAAGGACGGCCATGGTGTGGACCATTGCCGCCTCCGCGGTGATCACCGCCATTGACGTTTGCGGACGCACTGAGCAAGGCAAAGGTATGTCCGACAACTCGCTCATCGCCACATCGCCACGTTCCAAACAGACCCTCTCTAGATCACTCCCGTGGCTTGGCACACAAGGAGAATAATCACACATGTGCTGATGTACTTGGCTTACATGGTGATTTATTTCGATCGGGGAAACTATCTGTAAATGATTTTACATGTACCGAAGTAAATGGTATACATGTGGAAGAAAGGGGATCAAAAAAGCACAAACGAGTTTCAGTCTTGCCTATGGATCCTGCGCTATCTATGGATCATGCGTCCTCTTCACCGGCTGCCCTGGAGGCGTCGGTCACAAAAGTTCAGGGACGTGCCAAGATGCCTGATCGTGGCCGGGGGAAATATTTTCACCCAAACTTGGGCTGCTCGGTGTTACACTTGAGCCCGTCAATTCTGTTCCGGCCCATTCCGGGGCTGGTGGCTTTGTTTGCCAGGTCAGGGACGAGGTCGGCTAAACCTAGAGCCCCTCACGTAGCGACTGCCGACCGACTGCCTGCGGAATCCTACGCGGCGGCGGTCAAGCTAGCGATGGAGGGCGGCGGTAATGGAACCGGTCAAGGCAGAGGCCAGGGATACGAAGGC
>WEIB01000597.1:0-33651 GCA_015476505.1 Urochloa ruziziensis
GATCAAAACCGTGGCCAGAAGAGGCAGAAGGGGGCCGGTCGGCCTAGGCTAGGCCGGTCGGCCTAGGCTAGGCCGGCCGGCCTGGCCCTGTGCCAGTTTGGCCTCCTGTTTTTCCTGTTTGTTCCTTCGCTCACAAATTGCACAAAACTTGTGGAACTCATTAGTATAAATGATATTAGCATGATTATCACTATATGAGCATGAAATCCGGAGAAATGTTGGCGGTAAAAGTCATAGATATCGACCGCCAACAGTAACTAATATAAAAAACAATAGAGATGTTTGAGACTTAATATTTTTTAGTGTCAGTGAAAATGGATCCTTTCAATAACAACGAAGACTACATGCATGAGATCATTCGTGGTGGCGGTGGCTTCTACGTACCTCCCGTTGAGAATGAAGAAGGACCTGAGGACGATGGCAGGCAGTATTTGAACTTGAATTCTGATGTGGAGGAAGATAGTAATCATGAGCAAGGTAGCGATGAGGAGGAAAATCAAGAAAATGCTGAGAAAGTCGTGGTAATACAAATTTGATTCTATCTGTGTACATACATTAAATATTATTTTTACATGTATTAATTAGTTGATATATATTTTTTCAGACAGCAGAATCGACGAAGAAAAAACGGAAACGTGGATCTAAGAGGAAGATGGAAGGTCATACGACCATCACGGCAGTGGCTGATAACGGCGAGCCGACACACCCTCCTGGCGTCTAAGACAATGTTTGTAAATCAAGTGGGCGCTCTTGTGAGGGAAAATGTACCCATAAAGTATAGGCTATGGAAGAGAACGAAATCAACTGACAATGAGAAGATATTGTTCCACTTTCGGAGAAAGCTATATTATGGAAAGAGATAAATGATCATTTCTTCTTTCCGGAGGGAAAAGAAGATAAAGTGATGAAATGGGCTTTTCAGAAGATGGCTATTCAATTCCAGACCTTCAAGAAGAAGTTGGTTCGAGATTTTGTCAAAAAGGATCTTACTCCAGACTTCGAGAAAAATTACAAGAAGCAACGGCTCTGGTGGAATGAATTCGTGCAGAATAAGGCGTCGGCAGACAGCGAGGCACGATCACAACAAGCCAAAGAAAATTCAAGCAAAAGGACAAGTAGCCATAATTTTGGGCCTGGAGGTTATGCGGTTGTGATTTCGAAATGGGAAAGGATGGAGGCACGTCTAATTGAAAAAGGGATCGCACCGCAGACCTTGAGTTGGCCAAAATGAGCAAGATATTACTTCTATGCTCATGGAGGCACACTAGAGCCGGATACTGGGTTGTTTGTGACTAGCGATGCACTACGAGAGGCTACCCAAAGACTCCAAGAGGCAATGAGGCGTGTGGAAGATGGAACTTTCCGGCCAAACAGAGAGAAAGACGAGCTGACTTACGTTCTTGGAAATCCAGAACACACTGGACGGACCCAAGGCATGGGCATAGTTCCATGGAAACATGGCTTTGCTGAAGATCTTGAAACCTACTGAAGCAGATGCAGAAGCAAGGCAGCGGCGGCAGAGAACTTCCGTGCCCTAGAAGAGCGGATAGCTTCTCTGAGGCAGTCGTAAGCCAACGCTCGGTACAACCAGCTCCCAACTTGGACATCAGTCCTGCCTCCCAGCGTTGTAGCAGTGTCGGTGACTGACGAGGACATCACCAGTACATCTACACCAGCAGCACCTTCACCCTAAGCACCACCTTCAGGGCCAATCACTCGGGCTCGTGCAAGAGAGTTGAACTACGTCATGGTGCTAAAGAATGAAGGATATGTGGCTGGATTCGGACTGCGCACGAACGTCAACTTATGACGGCCGCCACGCTTCATCCGGACTCCGTTTTGGGCGATCAAGTACTTGATGGAAAGCTTATCAAGTCTATTTTCAGATGGATCCGGAATAACCGTCATATCTTCACTGAGGCGGCTGCAATCGTCATTTTGAGTTGGACTGTTTTCTGTCCAAGGTGCTGCGTCACCTTATTTTGGCCCAATGGGCCGTGTATCGAGTTGGGTCCATTAGGGACGCGTCCTAGGGTTGTAGCACGACCCCAACTCCCTTGTGGCCGTGCTATTAAACCCTATAGCCGTCATTAGCATCCTTGAGTTTTGTTTTACGTCTAGCTTTTAGCTACATTCACGGCCGCACAAATACATGTTGTCCTCGTGATTCAGAACTCCACCTTCGAGTGATAATAAGATTGCTCGCCTCTCGTTCTTGTTCGTTCTTCGATTGCACACAGGAATTGATCTTCGTGATCAGGCTGATCTTGCTTCAACAAGGTCGGTAACCATAGGGAGTTGGTTTAGCGATTGCATTGGCGCTTCGGGTTCGCTCGTCGTAGTCGGATCGTGAGGGTCTACTTCCGCCCAAGTCGAAATTATCCTCCACTCACCGAAAGATCGGGCACTTCGCCTCTATCAAGTGGTATCAGCTTTCCAAGTTGATTGGTGAGTTTTATCGAGTGTTCTTCCATTACCTACAGTCCACAAAACCGAACAAAAAATTTCACAGGTTAGATCCTTGTCCCAGAAACCTTCTTCGCCTTGCACTTTCTTTCAATATTTGCATTGTTGAATTTGTGCGTCGATTGTTGCTGGTCACTTTGTGTTTTTCCATCACCACACCTTGCCGCTTTTTCACGTCTCGCCGCCACCGCCAACTCGCTGTCGTCTCTGTTTTCCCCTCCCCCCTCCCACGCCGCCGCCAACCAATTTTGGTTCTGTTTTTTTTTTTGGGAAGTCAAGAAAAGGAAACAAAAAAAAGGAAAGAAACAAAAAAAGGAAAGAAAAGAAAAGGAAAGACAAAACAAAAAGAAGGAAAAAACAGCAAGAAGTTTTCTTCGTCGGATCGGTTTTCAGTTGGAAGTTGAGTCGAATTCGGACACCCTATCTTAAAACGGGCATAACTTTTCGCTCGGAACTCCGATTTCAGTGCTCTTCTTTTTCCCGGAAAGCTCTCGAAAAGTTTCAGGTAGGGCACCCCGCGTAGAGCCAGGTGGCCTTCTCAGAATTGAAAAAAAATTTGGAAAGACAGCCTACCGTGCGGCCCAAGTTTCCCATACTTTCCATCTTCGCCACCTTTGTGCACTCGGTTTCCAGCAACACTTGTTCTGTGTTTAGCACTCTTATTCAACTTTGCATTATTGTTTGATTGTGCTAATCCTTGTCCTGAGTGCAGCCTACCCAGAACTCCACATATTTCTACGACAGGTTCACCTTATGTCTCCAGGCAATCGCTCCTCCAATCTCTCGCCGGTACTACCTGTTTGGTTGCAGTCGCCCTTGTGTGCGTGGTAAGAACGGATAAGAATTTGATAACGGCATTGTAGTGAGCGCCTTGTGAGCTGTTACACCCTGGTTGTCGTAGTCTTTTGTTTGTGTTTGCTCTAACCATGTCAGGTGACGACGACAAGAAGGACATGCAAGCCATGCAGTCACGAGTGGATGACCTTACCAAGGACATCAAGACGATTTATGAGCGTTTTGATCAGAACGACCTCGCTCAGACAGCCACGAGGCTCGCGCTTGACACCATCACCGCACGCCTCGATGGACTGAAGGACATCACCGCATGCCTCGATGCAATGGGTACACAAATTGCCGATCTACAGCAGGGTTATGGCGGTGACACAGAGGATGATGGCGGCCGCCGACATCCCCGCCGTGTGGTACGTCCTCCCGCTAATGATTCATTTGCTAAGATTAAGTTTAAAATTCCGTCTTTTAATGGCAAATATGATCCGGCTGCATATCTTGATTTGCTTAATACCATGCCTTGTGGTACGTCCTTCTTATTTTGCCCGTGATTTGCTTAATACCATGCAGCGTTTTCAGCAAGGTCACCACTCCGTTGAGGAGTATTACCAAGAGTTGCAAAAGGGTATGATTCGTTGTGGGTTGTTTGAGGAGGATAATGCGGCTATGGCACGATTTTGTGGTGGGTTGAACCGCGGAATTCAGGACATACTTGATTATAAAGAGTACACTGATATGACCACATTATTTGAATATGCTTGCAAAGCTGAACGTGAAGTGCAGTGACGCCGTCCGAAGACATTTTCTAACCCTTTTGCAGGTAGAAGTTCAACATCATCAACACCGGCAAAGCCAGTACCAGTTACGCCAACTTCGGCCCCGGCAAAGATTCCTACACCTGCAGCAACACAACCGACAGGAGCTGCCCCTCCAACAGGACGTACACGAGACGTTCGGTGTTTTCGTTGTCAAGGCTTTGGGCACATGATTCGGGACTGCCCCAACAAGCGTGCCTTGATCATACGTGACAATGGTGAGTACTCTTCCGCTAGTGATTCTGATGAACCTCATCTTGCTATGATTGCCACTAACCATGCAGATACTGAGGCAATCCATGCTAATCCCACCGACGTAGATCGGTTTGAGAGTCTTGTTGCGCAGCGTGTTCTTAGTACACAGGTCGCCCCACCGGAGACAAATCAGCGACACACTCTTTTCCATACAAAGGGTGTTGTGCAGGAGCGGTCCATTCGCATCATCATCGACAGCGGTAGCTGCAATAACTTGGCGAGTTCTGTGTTGGTTGAGAAGTTGTCGCTACCCACTCGTAAGCATCCGCACCCATATCATATTCAGTGGCTTAATGATGGTGGAAAGATTTGAGTGACAAGGTCAGTGTGTGTTCCGTTTTCCATAGGTGCTTATTCTGATTTTGTTGATTGTGATGTTATTCCTATGGAGCCATGTTCCTTGTTACTTGGTAGACCTTGGCAATATGATACTGATAGCTTACATCAGGGTCGTTCAAATCATTATTCTCTCATGTTTAAGGGTCAGAAAATAATTATACATCCAATGACACCTGAACAGATTATTAAGGATGATCTTGCTAGGGCTGCTAAGAATGCTAAACAACTTGAACCGTCACCTTCTACTGCTGAAATCAAATTGAATGCTCCTGTTTTACTTGCCACACGTGCTGATTTGGATGATATATACACTGATCATTTGCCCTGCTATGCACTTGTATGCACTAATATGCTCGTTTCACATAATGATGCACCATCTTTGGATATTCCTCCTGCTGTGTCGAACCTTTTGCAGGAATACACTGATGTTTTTCCCAAAGACTTGTCGCCGGGCCTTCCACCACTTCGTGGCATTGAGCACCAGATCGATCTCATCCCTGGCACCTAGCTTCCGAACCGTGCACCATATCGTACAAATCCAGAGGAGACAAAGGAGATCTGATAGGGACCAATTCAAGAAAGGTCCAAGGATGGCCTGATCTTCACGGCAGTAGGCTTTGTAACCAAGATAACTTGCTGCACGCAGCGGGGATAACAAGCTTTATACCTGACCAAGGTTGGATGCGACCAAGCGACGGGGAGAGAGGCACCGAAAACCTTGAGGACTTCGACTCGATCTCCGAACGACCGCAGAACCACAACCGGAGCTAATCCACACAAGACGGGGCAGCCGTACTGGAACCCGCAGAGCACGAATTAGTGGATCTCGGAGAGATCTCTTCACAAGTCCAAGAAGAACAAGGAAGAACAAGAGGTGTGCAAGGCACTCAGCTGCTCGCCAGCAAAACCATTTATGTTATATCTTTATCAAATTATCAAAAACTGTCTTTGGCTTACAAATAAGGGGTATTTATACTAACAACTAGTCCCAAAAATAGATGTAAACTGAAAGAGCCACGTGGGAAGGTGGAAGGCCAACTGGCTTGATTATTCATGCAGTGGTCGTCAATTTCCCGCGTGTCTTCTGGCCTTCTGAGTGGTCTTCAATGTTTTGATCATAACTCCACCTAGGAACGTCCAAAAGACGCGGGGCCAGATGCGTTGTAAAGATAATTTGATAACCTTTCACCCCATGTGTAGCATGCTTCACGAAATATTGTAGAGTGCTACAGTTTCTTACGGAAACTTGGATGTCAGGCTGACTACTGATCTTCTGAATAGTCTGCACCAAAACCACTCGGCTGCCAAGCTGGGAGCTCTAAAGCACTCGGAACTTAGTGGCATTAGAAAGTTGACTTCAACAGCTTTCCAACAAGTACTCATGGACCTTCACAGCTTCTATGAATCAAGAGATATGACTGTTTCTTCATGATAGTTCTGCCAGGCCAAACTGGTTCGACGATCTTCTGAACAGTCTGCACCAAAACCACTCGGCTGCCAAGCTGGGAGCTCTAAAGCACTCGGCACTTAGTGGCATTAGAAAGTTGACTTCAACAGCTTTCCAACAAGTACTCATGGACCTTCACAGCTTCTATGAATCAAGAGATATGATTGTTTCTTCATGATAGTTCTGCCAGGCCAAACTGGTTCGACGTAGTTCTCTCTGGTTCAGTCTCGGCGTGTCCTTGGTGAACCTCTTGTTGTAGTTGTTTAGCTCGGCTACGAGTAATTGGTCCATTGAAGACATGAGCTGGTGCAGCTTGACTTGATGATTGTTCCATCTTGCTTGATGGTGTAGTCGGCGTGGGCATATCATCCTCCCCCTCTTGAAAATGAGTCGTCCTCGACTCTTCTTGTTTGCTTGAAATGCTCCAAGATTTACTTGTCCTCATTGTTGCCATGTCCACAAGTGTTTCCTCCAAAATGCCTAGGTGTTTGAACCTGTATTCATACAATCCAAGTAGCAGTTTTGCCTTATGAAAATAATCACAATTGACATTAATTTTAGCTTTCACCTTGCAAAATTGGATGAGATGTTCATATATCCTCATGCAGTCCTTGTCATTCTCATCTTCTTGAAGTAGAGTCATGCCGTGCTTTTTATAGTCTGAAAAAGAACGACACAAATGAAAAAATGTATATGCATGGTATATGTATTTACCATCCGTTTTGTCATCCTCTATGTTTTGTAAAACACCATTCTCAAGAAAAGAAAAACAGCATGGAGTTGGTCCATATTTCAATGTCATCATGATGTTCGCATCATCCTCCCTTCCTTGGGAAAAAGTCGACCTCGACTTTTGGTTATATTGAAAATGATTATTAGCTCGAAACATTGTATTAACAACATTCATCTTACCTCGATGAAAATGCATCATTGACTTTTGTGCACCTGCAAATAGTTTACGCAATGGGAGAACAAAATTTTCTTTCAAGTTACATAATTGAATTAAGTTCTCAGATTTTATTTTGGCAATATCAAACTTATGAAAATATTGATGTAGATCATTCATGGCATTCGAAGAGTTATTGCTACACAAATTATTCTCAAGTTTAGATATGTACCCTTGAAGTTCAATGCTCTTGTATGTGTAAGAAGACATTTTGAGTCTGCATATTGTAATACTTACCACATCATGTCTTTCTTTCGATGAAATATATGACCAATGGTATGACTTTGAAGGTTCTGAGCAACAAGAACTGAGCAATTGATTCATCTCATTAGCAGAAAAGATTGGTTCACATGAGTTATGACTTGGTATGTTTGTCTTCAAATCAGCTACCTTTTCAGAAGTTGCACATATTGCATGAACATAGAAGTTATCTACAACATGTTCTCCAATCAAAATAAAAGTGAACTTGCAACTATGGGCATTATTCAAAGATCTCATTGATGTTATCTCAGAAATATTCTCAATCATTTTACCAACATCAATTGGTGTATCAAGCAAAGTATAACACAAGCAATTGGTAGGACATCTCATTGCAAAGAATTCAGCACGAGTAATCAACAGAACATGGTGAAGTTTGTTGACATATAAAGCATTGCATGGATCAGCCATTGCACAAAGGTTCCCATCAAGATCAAATTTATCATTTGTATCAACATGTGGTTCAAACAAATCAGCACCAATTTTTCTAAAATGCTCAATTGAAATTGCAGCAGATGTATGATCAGAGTTTCTCAAGTCTATGTCTTTAAAATTCAGACCTGGTCCATTTGTGTTACCTGTCAATTTCGATGATGGTGCAGGTATCATGGTATGAATATCTGAATTTTTACCTCCAATATCCATCTTAGTTTGCATGGATGAATCAAGTAGTGGTTCAACGCACGTGCAGCCATCCTTATGATGTGTGACCATAGGGACATCAATAAATTTATTTGTCACAATGACTACCTTCTCACGTCTCTCATCAAGATGAGCAGCCATGTCTTCCTCTTTTTCCTTGTAAACCTGAAACTTTCACAGGAAACACTAGGAGTAGATGTGAGGGCATTAGTTTCAAAGCCATCCTTACATGACCTGCCATCTGACTCTCTCACAATCTCATTGTTGATGCTCTCAACCTCACATTTTGCGGAACTACACATGTCACTTTTATTTTCACTCATACTCATTTCTTGTAAAATCTGAGATTGATTTTCAGCATGAGGGATGCACTTCATGCTTTGAATATTAAGATTGCTCAAATTTGAACACGGGAAGACAGATTCACCATTATCACTACCATCATCAATGTTCTCAATTGTTGTCGAGGAAACAAGTGATGGTTTGAAGAGCATGCAACTGTCTTCATAACGTGTGATCATTGGACCATAATGTATTGTATCACTCTTCATGTCTAGCTATTGATCTTCATTGTCGTAAATTGGGGGCTGCTCAAAATTTACCACACCATTTACTTCATGATCCTGCATCACATGAGAAAATAAACTAGAAGTGATTGTCATGTTAGAAATAAATATTTCCTCACATGGCCTATCTTCTACTTCACTCAATTTTTGTGTATCTTTCTCGCACTGAATTTTGTGGCTCTCCTCATGTATGGTGGGATCTCCCAACATTTTCCTTTTATTTCTCACACTCAATTTGGCTTGGTGGCTCTCTTTCTCACATGGGTTGTGGAGTAAATCATCTTCCATATAAAATGGAACAGCAATGCCATCATAGCCATCAGCCATAGTCTCAACGTCAACTACATGGTTCATATGTTCAGATCTGGATGAATGCTTTCTTCTTTTATCTCCTCCATGATCATCCTTTTTGTGATTTTGTTTCTGAACCTTAGCATCATTCTTCTTTTCCCGCTGCCCGAAACTTTTTTCTCCTTGACAAATGCATATTTTCTTGTACTGACATGAGGAACTGTACTCTCATGCACATAATATCTTGATGCTGAACTAGGATGTCTCTTGATGGACCGATCATAATTTTCTTGGGATGTTTGCTGTTGCTTGTGATGATAATTTGATGGAACAAATCTTCTTCGCATAACTTTCTTCATTTCAGCCCATGTGTTGATGTGATTCCTCCCCAACACATGCTGATTTTCTTGCACTTCACTCCACCATGTCAAAGCATAACCATAGAATTTCTTTGAAGCCAAGTGTACTCGCTGAGCATCCGAAACATAGTGTACACCAAATATATGGTCACACTTTTCATCCCAAGCAAGGTACGCTTCAGGGTCTTCTCCTCCAATAAATTTGGGTATACTTACATCAACCGAAGAGATGCAATCTGAATGTCTTTTATCATCACTTCCACCTCGCTGTGGACAATGTGTAGAGGCACCTTTGACGGTGTTTTTCATGCCATACTCAACACGTTGAGCAGCAGCAACATGTCGACATTGAACCCCACTATTGGTAGTGGGAAGGTGTTCATCAAACATCCTTTCCATGGCCTGCACCATTGAATTTTGTAGTTGCCGCAGCTCATGTTGTGCAACAAGGGGTTCCTTTCCATGTTTCCCTCCACGAAAACTCGAATAAAAACTTGCCATGTTAGCCAATATATTGTGGAATAGGAAAAATTTATGGAATCACACAACCTCACCTCTTGCTTACCCAAGTTCTTGCTCGTTCTCAAGGACTGTGAGTGTGCTCGTGTGTAACCCGGCTGTGAGTAAGCGGTTGAAAGGATACAAGACGAGAGGTCCGGTTTACGGGTTTTTGTGGAGCTATAGGTGGCTGTCCAAGGAAGGCTTTGGTACTATAACCAGGTATGTAACCGTTTCAACAAGTTGCTGTCCAAAACACCACCAAGATGAGGTTACACAACTGAAACTTGAAGTTACACAATCCGCAAGAAAACCCTTTCAACTTTTCTGATTTTTTTCTTTCTTTTTTTTGACTCTTTCACACTTTTTTTCACTTCTTTTTTTTCACGAACAGCAAACACACATATGAGGGTGCGGATAACAACTAAAAATAGAGTACGGCGGAAGACCAAAGATGGTGACAAGCAACTAGATGAACGCAACACACAAGATAACAGTACCACAAAAGGGCTATGGGATTTTTTTGTGGCTTTTTCAGTGGACTTTAGGACATAAACAAACAAAATAACAAATAAGGGTGGGAGGGTGGGTGATAACAAAAAACCTACCGTGACAACGATAGCTCTGATTACCACATGATAGGGACCGATTCAAGAAAGGTCCAAGGATGGCCCGATCTTCACGGCAGTAGGCTTTGTAACCAAGATAACTTGCTGCACGCAGCGGGGATAACTAGCTCTATACCTGACCAAGGTTGGATGCGACCAAGCGTTCGGAGATCGAGTCGAAGTCCTCAAACCTACCGTGACAACGATAGCTCTGATACCACATGATAGGGACCGATTCAAGAAAGGTCCAAGGATGGCCCGATCTTCACGGCAGTAGGCTTTGTAACCAAGATAACTTGCTGCACGCAGCGGGGATAACTAGCTTTATACCTGACCAAGGTTGGATGCGACCAAGCGACGGGGAGAGAGGCACCAAAAACCTTGAGGACTTCGACTCGATCTCCGAACGACCGCAGAACCACAACCGGAGCTAATCCACACAAGACGGGGCAGCCGTACTGGAACCCGCAGAGCACGAATTAGTGGATCTCGGAGAGATCTCTTCACAAGTCCAAGAAGAACAAGGAAGAACAAGAGGTGTGCAAGGCACTCAGCTGCTCGGCAGCAAAACCATTTAGGTTATATCTTTATCAAATTATCAAAAACTGTCTTTGGCTTACAAATAAGGGGTATTTATACTAACAACTAGTCCGAAAAATAGATGTGAACTGAAAGAGCCACGTGGGAAGGTGGAAGGCCAACTGGCTTGATTATTCATGCAGTGGTCGTCAATTTCCCGCGTGTCTTCTGGCCTTCTGAGTGGTCTTCAATGTTTTGATCATAACGCCACCTAGGAATGTCCAAAAGATACGGGGCCAGATGCGTTGGAAAGCTAATTTGATAACCTTTCACCCCATGTGTAGCATGTTTAACGAAATATTGTAGAGTGCTACAGTTTCTTACAGAAACTTGGATGTCAGGCTGACTATTGATCTTCTGAACAGTCTGCACCAAAACCACTCGGCTGCCAAGCTGGGAGCTCTAAAGCACTCGGCACTTAGTGGCATTACAAAGTTGACTTCAACAGCTTTCCAACAAGTACTCATGGACCTTAACAGCTTCTATGAACCAAGAGATATGACTGTTTCTTCATGATAGTTCTGCCAGGCCAAACTGGTTCGACGATCTTCTGAACAGTCTGCACCAAAACCACTCGGCTGCCAAGCTGGGAGCTCTAAAGCACTCGGAACTTAGTGGGATTAGAAAGTTGACTTCAACAGCTTTCCAACAAGTACTCATGGACCTTCACAGCTTCTATGAATCAAGAGATATGACTGTTTCTTCATGATAGTTCTGCCAGGCCAAACTGGTTCGACGTAGTTCTCTCTGGTTCAGTCTCGGCGTGTCCTTGGTGAACCTCTTGTTGTAGTTGTTTAGCTCGGCTATGAGTAATTGGTCCATTGAAGACATGAGCTGGTGCAGCTTGACTTGATGATTGTTCCATCTTGCTTGATGGTGTGGTCGGCGTGGGCATATCAAGATCCAGCGCCAGGTACAGGCGTTGCTTGATAAAGGTTACATTCGTGAGTCCCTTAGCCCTTGCTCGGTTCCTGTCTTACTTGTTCCAAAGAAAGATGGTTCATGGCGTATGTGTGTCGACTGTCGTGCTATTAATAATATCACCATTCGTTATCGATATCCTATACCACGTCTTGACGATATGCTAGATGAGCTTAGTGGTGCCATTTATTTTACTAAGATTGATTTGCGTAGTGGTTACCACCAGATTCGAATGAAATTAGGTGATGAATGGAAAACAGCTTTTAAAACGAAATTTGATTTATATGAATGGTTGGTTATGCCGTTTGGATTGACAAATGCTCCAGCACTTTTATGCGTTTGATGAATGAAGTTCTTAGGCCCTTCATAGGATTGTTCGTTGTTGTCTATTTTGATGATATCCTTATTTACACCAAGTCTATGGAAGATCATTTAGAACATTTGCGTGTTGTTTTTGATGCGTTGCGTGCTGCTCATTTATTTGCTAACATGGAAAAATGCATCTTTGCACACAACGTGTCTCGTTTCTTGGTTATGTTGTGACTCCACAGGGCACTGAGGTGGATAGCAGCAAGATTGATGCCATCTGGGAGTGGCCTACTCCAATGACGGTTACGCAGATTCGGAGTTTTCTTGGGCTTGCAGGTTTCTATCGCAGATTCGTGCGTGATTTTAGCTCCATTGCAGCGCCTTTACACGAGCTTACAAAGAAAGGTGTTATTTTTGATTGGGGTGATTCGCAGGAGGTCGCGTTCAATACTTTGAAAGATAAGTTAGCACATGCTCCCATTTTGTAATTGCCTGACTTTAATAAAGTGTTTGAGCTTGAATGTGATGCTAGTGGTGTTGGGCTTGGTGCTGTTTTGTTGCAAGAAGGAAAACCAGTTGCTTACTTTAGTGAAATATTAAGCGGCGCTAGTCTGCGATATTCTACTTATGATAAAGAACTTTATGCTTTAGTGCGTACTTTACAAACTTGGCAGCACTATCTGTGGCATCCTGAGTTTATAATCCATTCTGATCATGAGGCTTTAAAACATATTCGTACCCAAACTAATCTGAACCGTCGTCATGCTAATTGGGTAGAATTTATTGGGTCTTTTCCTTACATCATTAAACACAAGAATGGGAAGGAAAATGTCATTGCTGATGCTTTATCTCGTCGATATACTATGCTATCCCAATTAGATTTTCAGATCTTTGGTTTGCAAGCTATGAAAGATCAATATGTCAACGATGCTGATTTTAATGATGCTATTACACATTGTATGAATGGCAAACCTTGGGGAAAATTTCATATGCAGGATGGGTTCCTGTTTCGCGCTAACAAGCTGTGTATTCCAGCAACCTCGGTTCGTATTTTGTTGTTACAGGAAGCGCATGGAGGTGGTCTCATGGGCCACTTTGGAGTCTACAAGACACATGAGGTGTTGGCTGCTCACTTCTTTTGGCCCCGGATGCGTCGTGATGTTGAGCGTCTTGTTGCACGATGCACTACTTGTCAGAAAGCTAAGTCACGTTTGAACAACCATGGTTTGTATATGCCTTTGCCTGTCCCTACTTTACCTTGGCTTGATATTTCTATGGACTTTGTTTTGGGATTGCCTAGAACTAAGGAGGGGAGGGATAGCATTTTTGTGGTTGTTGATAGATTCTCTAGAATGACTCATTTCATTCCTTGTCAAAAACTGATGATGCTAGTAATGTTGCTGAATTGTTCTTTAGGGAGATTATTCGTTTACATTGTGTTCCTAAAACAATTGTGTCTGGTCGTGATGCTAAGTCACTTTTGGAGATCTCTTTGGAACAAATTAGGCACTAAGTTGCTGTTTAGCACAACTTGTCACCCACAAACTGATGGACAAACTGAAGTGGTCAATAGAACTTTGTCAACCATGCTTAGGGCTGTTTTGGATAAAAATCTGAACCGTTGGGAAGATTGTTTACCTCATGTTGAGTTTGCTTATAATCATGCAACACATTCTTCTACAAAGATGTGCCATTTTCAGATTGTTTATGGTCATATTCCTCGGGCGCCTATTGATTTATTTTCGCTTGATGCTGTGGACGCCCCACATATTGATGCCGTTGAACATGTTGACCATATGATTAACCTACATGAACAAACACAACAAACCATTGCTGCTACTAATGCTATGTATCAAGTTGCCACATCTGTACCCTGTTGATGCCATCACGGTGAGTACCAAATGTGAGCTTCTGTATCCTGTTGGGAAAAAGCTCAAAGTTTGTGCTGAGGGTTTAGCGGAACCACCTATAGATAGGGAGCTACTGCATTGCCGGCCAATTCCTGAAGAATATGCCAAAGTCCAAATTGATCGATTGAGAGATGGCTGGGATGATGTGGAGCTCCCAATCCCTATAGGTCCAGAAGAAACAGAACTACAACATGCCGTAAGCACATGGGTCCCTTGGCCAAAACGTGATATAAGATTGGTGGCAGGCGCCACAGGTTCCGCTTAGAGCTTAAGACAAAGATCACCAACGCCAGCTGATAGGAATCAAAGTGGTGGTCCACCTTCTCCACCGGCTGCACGGGACCCCAGCACGGATCCGCCGTCACCAGCAGCACACAGCGACCCAGCCTCGCCACCACCAGTAACACACAGCGACCCAGCCCCGCCATCACAAGCCGCAGAACAGTGAGAGAGGAAGGCACACACGATGCCTTCGGGCCAGCCACCTTCTAAGCGACAGAGCAAGGACAAAGAGAAGGTTGTGGACGTGGAAGAGGAAGTGGACCCAGTTCGAGCCTACTTCGATGCACAGAAGGCAAAGAGGATAGCTTTGAATAAGAAGCTAGAAATAGAACCAGTTGGGAAGGCACACTTCATGAAAGAGACAACCACACCAAGGGAGAAAAAGAAAGAATCAGAAAGTTCCACGCCAACCCCAAAAACCTAAAAAGAAATGCAAAACCTATTCCCCAGCTTGGAGAACAATCCAAACAATCGGTCGCTCCATTGGTAGTGCAGGATGACGAACGTCCAAATGAATCAAGAGATCCGATGACCATGGCTGGGATGATAATCCTAACGGATTTGACAAAGGTTCAGTTGTTAGGGAATGCCGTACTAGAAAAAAAAGGTCGGAAGCCATTTGTACTCGGTGAGCCTCTCATATGGACAGAGTTATTACCGTATCTAGAAACGAGAATGACCGCGTTGCACAAGTGGTATATGGTCCATTCTAAAAACGGAATGACGATGTTTCCAGCTCGGATAAGAGACGATCATTATTGGCGGGGAAATGGCTAGGTATGGATCAAGTTTGCGGCACTTTATGATTTGTACCATCAAGATGCCCTTCACAAGTGCCTCATGAGTGTATGGTGGATGTAAGTGTTTCTTCTCGTCTTATTATTTTAGTTTTACTTGTTCCTTGTTTGTTGATTAATCCTTGATTTTGTCGTTTTATTTTTCCGTAGGCAAAAAATTAAAATTGCACGAGGAAACCGTCGCAAAACGTTCTTGTGACGTGGTTGACATGATATAAAGAGGCATGCGTAAGCAAATCATGTGTCCATTCATTCTGTTGCCATACAATCATCAGTGAGTCCTTCTTCACTTTTTCAATACCATCAGAATAATACTAATTAATAACTATTATAATCAATATTAATTGGTTGGTTTTGTGAATGTATATGAACAGCTTCCACTGGATACTCTTTGCTATTGAGATTGATACCCACACGGTCTGGATCTATGACTCGTTGAGGCAAGATAGATCCATGTATGAAGACCTCATCAACCTGATCAACAAGGCATGGGCTCGCTTCCTCGAAAACACTTAAAAATAAAAGATCAACTCGACCCTCTTCGATTTAGGAGTGACCAAACGGTATGAATAAATTCTTACGTCTTTTGTCATTTGAAATAAACATTTACTTATTCTATGTCATAACTCATTTCCCTATAGTGCATGAGATAGGAACCAGGTAACAACTTGTGTGGTTACTACGTATGCGAGTGGATCGATAGCTTTGTAAGTGAAAAGGGACAAATGTCGGCAGAAGCATTCGCGGTACGTGAGCACAATCAATTCTGCTAATTAATTTTAATTTATTATTGTTTCATTCTCACGTTTATTTCTAGAAATGTTACAGAAATGGTCCATGAAAGAAGATCTCATCGAAGAAGCTCGGGTCAGGGCAATTTAGGAATCTATCTGCGGATTCCTGCTCGATGAAGTCATCGATAAAAACGGAGAATTCCATGGCGATCCCTACGAAAGCGTCGCAGCAGCTGATAGAGATGCTGGCATAGTTGTGTAATTTGTAATATCTAGAATAAAACGTGTATTTATTCGTTGGATCTTTCAACTATTAGTAGTAAACTCTATATATTTATGTATGTATATATATAATATTAATGCGATATCATCGTAATATAAATACGTGCAATGCAGTAGTACTGGTACGTATAGTCGCATTCGGTACAAAAACGCATACAAATACGCATAGAACCAAAAAGAATAGAAAAGGAACAAATAAAAGAAAAAAAAGAGGTTAGTACCAGCCGGTACTAAACCCTAAACGTTAGTACCGACTAGCTGCGACCGGTACTAACGTGCGCCACGTTAGTACCGGACCTTTAGTACCGGTCACAGCGACCGGTACTAAGCCGGTCCTGTGACCGGTACTAAAGGCCAATTCTCCCGTAGTGCATGGACAGCGATGAGCATGCATGGCCTCGGCAGAGGTCCTGTTGGTTATCGGCAGCATGGGAGAGAGAGCACGGTGTTGCCGGCGTTGGCGTGGAGCTCTGCATGCGGCGCTAGGGCACAACCGGCGCCGCTTCAGCTTGGATGACCTCGCCGGCGTTCCTCGTGGTAACGTCCTTCCCCGGCGACCGACATAGTTGGGCAGTGGACGCAGGCGGCATCGATGGGTCCTCACGGCGACATCTTGCAGGCAAGTTTCCTGGCGGTCGTAGCTTTAGTGACCAACTCGAGGCCATGGCATATCGTAGTGCTGGGACTCGGCAGTGATGCTTGCAGTAGGGCAAAGTCAGCGGCGACGGCTGCAGCACTAGGCCTTGGACGAGGTCGACGGCGGCGGCCTCACTACTACACAAACCACTTTCACAACCGGGTCGCAACCCCTATCACAGCCGGTTTTCAAAAACCGGCTGTGATGAGGGGGTCATCACAAACGGTTTTAATTAAAAACCGGCTGTGATGTGGAACTATCACAAACGGTTTTTAATTAAAACCGGCTGTGATGTGAATTTTGAGGTTAAAAAAAATAATTCTAGCATTATTTTGACAGCACATTACAACCACGTTACATATCACTAGCACAATGCATCAAAAATAATACAACCATACATAAAGTTCAAAAAACATGTCTGTACAACAATTAATAGATTTTTCCTATGACCATCAAGGAAACTAGATTTCAGGCAGTAATAGAATAAATCCTCATACAAATAGCTCTTTGTTGGGCACTATCTTCAGTGACTATCTAAACTTTGAAAAGAGGAAGAACACCACAAGTTTATGCCTGAGCTTTGCAGTGACACTATCTAAACTTTGAAAGGAGGAAGAACACTATCTTCAGTGACTATCTAAACTCTGCAAAGCTTAGAATGCATAGAATGCAACATTTAGTGCCAACAAGATTTGTGAATGCACAATACTTAAATGTCAGTGAAGATGCAAGAAATTTACTGGATAGGGAGAAAGCAGGCCATAGTGTTGGTCAGCATAAGGATTATTAGCCAAATCCTAAGACCACAGAAATCAGCCGCCAGTCAACAGCAGAGAATGGAACCCCTGAAAGGATTTCAGCAATCAATCAGCCGACAGAGGATTAATCACAGAATCAAGGACTCAAAAAAATGGTAGTGGTATTTCTGGTGCAAATGTTCAGCCAGCAAGCAAATGTTCTCAGCTGAACATCCTAGTGTTTTAAGCCATACAACGATGCATTATGACTAGCTAAAAGGAAGAACAAGTAACTTGGACTAGTGCTGAGAAAGTATTAGCACAAGAACATGGCTATAGTAAAATTAACCAAGGAATTCCATGATGCTACTACAACTACTGAACTACATTTCTTCAATTCCTGTACACATGTGACTGTGATAGCATCTAATGAGCATAAAGTTTTAGTTGGTATGGGTATTCAAACCTCCAATCTTTAGAGCAGCACCAAGCCAAAATTGACATTTCACAATTTAACCTGCATCCAGAAGGATGTTTGTGTTAATAATTAAGGATGTGAATCGTATCTGCGCTTTCAGCTTTCATATTACCAAAGAAGTGAAAAATCAAGATGAAAACGAACTAAGGCCTCTTGAGAAGTGAAAATATGATGATGATTAGCTCCCTGTGAACAAACCAAAATGAAGTTTCACAATTCTGGTTACTTGTTCACCAAAGAGAGATGACTTCTGAACTTCAACTTTCAACTGAAGACATATCACATAGGCTTCACAACTCAATTTATTTTATAGTTGTGCACAGAATTGTTTTTCAACTCTAAGTTATTTAGTAACAAGTATCAATCTGATGAGAAACACACCATGAGTAACTAAGTCATTTAGTGACAAGTATCAGTCTGACAAGAAACAAAAATGCCTAAAAGCATAGATAAACATTGCTTCAGCTACCACAACAGTAAATAGATGATATGATACAGATCAGATAGGTATATGTGAAGAAGCAAGAGGTAAAAGACAAGTAAGGAACAAGCTCAATTTTATGCTGACCAGCTCAATGTATGGACTTTACTTATCCAATTTTCATGTGCACCAAAATATACAGACTATCCTAAAGCTGGCAGGTCCTAAAGCTCTCCATGACCTTGGAGCTGGAAAGGGTGAAGAGAAATGTCTCTAGAAGCAAGAAAAATCTGTACAACAGTGTTGTCAGACAAATCTGTACAGAAGCAAGACAAATGACCTTGGAGCTGGAAAGGGTGAAGCGACTTGGTGGCTACATATTGGTGTTCAGATAATTATACCAAAAAAGGAGATATCACAAGCTTAAGATTTAGCACTAGAAATAAATCTAAGGTAAAGTAATTACAAGTGCATATGCCATACATAGTTATATGCTACTATGCATCATCACATTCAAAAATTGTACAAGTCTGACGATATCACATTCAAAAATTGTACAAGTCTGAAGGTAATGTGTGTCGCTAGAGGGTTCAGTTCTTGCTGGACTCAAACTGTAAAATGCTATGGAGCCTATGGAGGAATATTATTAGAAGCACCTATTCAACATAAATTATTGGGCGGCGTCTAGATTATTGAGCGGCATCTACAAGCAGCAAGCATTCAACAGCAAATTTGTTTATCATGCATCAGTTTGGAACCTACAGATGCGCTTTCATAGAAGGAAGAGGAGGGGAGGAGGTACCTGCGGATTTGGTTGGCGCAAGGAGGACGAGTGGGGGAGTGCCGCCGATGCGCCGGCGAAGAGGTGGGCAGGAGCGCCACCGGCGTGGTGGGAGGACACCGCCGAATGGGCCGTCGGCCCTACAGTTGCTTCGACCTACTGCTTGGTGAGGGAGGCTGGGAGGAGAAGAGGGGCTCGTACAGGGGAGGACGGCCGCCGGCAGACTTGCCCCCGGATGCGCCTGTCCGCAGGGCCGACGTGGAGCAATGCTCTAACCCTAGCGCCACTTTTCTTTTGCGTTGCTGCTCGGAGAGGAACGGGCGACAGAGGGAAGGGGTTGCAGGAGAAGAGAGAGGAGGGGGCCGGGCGTGAGGGGAGGGGGTCGGGCGTCGGCCAGATGAGTTAACTGCGTTCAATAAAAGTTTCGGGCCCGACTCGTTCTTCTCAAACGGTTTTTCTCGGACAACCGTTTATGATGGCCTAACTCAACATCACAACCGGTTTCTTTTAAAAAACCGGTTGTGATGACACTCATCATAGCCGGTTTTACGAATTTGTTGGCCTGTTCACATCCAAACCGGTTGTGATGAGGCATCACAACCGGTTTAATAAAAACCAGCTGTGATGACCCGTTTGTGATGTTGGTTTGTGTAGTAGTGCCTGCCAAGGAGCTAGGGCACAAGCGGCGGCTGTGGAACTCGCCATCGAGTTAGTGTGGCGTGAGTTTAGGTCACGAGAAGGATACGGTTTCCTTCACATAAAAGGGAACGAGGGGCGCGTCAGACTCGGTCGTTGGGCCAGCTGATGCATAGAGCGATGATGGCCGCAGGGTCTAACTCGAACTCGTGTTCGGGTTTAACATGTGCAGACGGGAAAAATAATACGGCTCTACGATCAGGCAGCACATCAACCACCGGGGCTTCATCCTCCTTGTGCGATGCAGGGAACATCAGCTAGCTAATTACCATGGTGCAAGCTGGTGGAGCATACGTGCATGAGGATGAACGCAAACAGCATCATTGCATAAACATGATGTAAACGTGACATCATTAAGGTGCTTAGGAAATAAAATAATGGGATAAAGGAGTTACAAGCAGGATTTTGTAGAACTTCCACTGCAATCGTCAATGGTTCTTCATGTCTCGCTGGCGGCGGGGATAGGACGGTGGTTGCCGGAATCGACGGCAGATGCCGGAGACAACGACGACTTTGGCGCTTGCATGGCGGGGCTCTTTTGGCGAAGGAATGAAAATGGAGAGCAGTTGCGTGTCGAAAAGACTGCCGGCAATGCTCGGCTTCATCCAGCGGTCGATGGAGATGATGAATCGGGCGGCGAAGCTTGTTGGGGACTCAAAGGTAGTTTGGAACACGATAAATCCAAATAAAATATTTGGAGCTCATGAAGAGGGTTAGAGCCTTCTAATAATAGATTTAGCTCTAAAAAAATGAGAATAAATTTCAGAAAATCCTGAAAATTATCAGAAGAACCTAAAGGTTGGATAAACGCGTTTTCAAAACATTTGCATTCATAAAACAAGAAGATGCATCGGCATGAATGCAACACACACGGAACAACTTATTTATTTTTAGAAAACAAACAATTGCTTTTCTTTCTACGCTAAATTCTCTGTAAAATAAATAAATAAATGTTGGAAAAATTTTAAAATTGAGAGAAAATCATTGTTTAATTATCCCTTAAATTCACATCCTGAAATTGGAGAATTTCAGGGTGTGACACTCGGCTTATCAAAAACTACCGAGGAGACTACAGAAGCACGATATGCTACGAACTCCCAAGTAGAAAAAACGAGATTTCCGAGTGCTTTCTGTCTAGAAAAGAAAATGCCCAAGCGAGAAACACAACTCGAAATCAGAATAAGGCTACTTAAAAAGGCAAAAGTCACAGATGAAAGCATATCAAGAGTCATCTACATTGCTTTCAACAAAAGACTACAAGTTTTTCAGCTTTACTTATGACAGATAAAGTAGCAAGACTACTCGTCATCTTATCCTCAAAAGCTGAAGCTTCTTAACGACTTCATCCGCCAAAGGCTTGGTCTCCCTCAAAAGCTGTTCGAATTCATCTTTAGAGCAATCCTTCGCCTGGCCTTCATGGACAGCTTCAAGACTAACATCAGGATGAAGAGACCGCATTAAGGCGAGCATCTGGTTAGAAAGGAAGCCGCAAGTCTCCCGCACATAAGCAGTAAACTTCAAAGGCGCCTCCTCCAGCCTCTCAATAAGAGTCCGAGAATCCTCGCCAGCAGGGTCCTGATTAATGGAGTCAGCCACAAGTTTCGCGGCCTTCTCCAAATTCTGATACTTCTCAGTAAAATCTTTCAGCGCAGAAAGATTCTGCACTGCATCTGCATCAACGTCCCTGAGCTTCGTCTGGAGAACTCCGCACTCAGACAACTTGTTGAGGTATTCCAAATCAAGCTGGTCTTTCTTTTTCTGAAGATCATCGAACTTCTCCAGCTTTTCATTAGCGGCATAAACAAGGGACTTCATGAGGGTGTTGTCCTTGTCAAGCACCTCAACTCGTTTGGACAGTAGCTAAAAAAAGTAGTAAAAACAAAGTCAAAGACAAAGCTACTACCAAAAAGCAGTCCAAAAGAGGGAGTCAAAGGAAAGGGATCCTACCAGCCTTGGAGGCAGAAAGAGCCTTGTTCTTGGTTTGAAGCTTAAGAATTGATTGCTCAAGTTTTTCCCACTCCAACGCAAAAGCATGAGACTCGTTCAACTTGTCTGCGGTGATAGAGTCAATCTTCGACAAAAGCTGAAGCTTTTCAGCACGATGTTTCTCCAACTCAAGCTTAGCTTCCCGTAGAAGATCTGATTTCTCCTGGGAACTGGCAGCAACATCCTAAAAAGAAAAAAGGAAGTTGACCAACAAGTCTCAAAAGGGAAGCAGGAACAAGAGTTAGAAAAATAGTACCTTCAAGTAGCTGATGCACTCATGGGCGTAGTCCAGCATCGACTTGCCCTTCGCCAGTGACAGCTCTACCCTTTCCTTCCCGAGCAAGGGATCTTCAATGTACTTCTCTGGGACCCTGAAGCCGGCGACCAGACCACTCGAGCCACCAGCAGCACTCGTTGGCCGCGTCAGAGGAATCGATGCCGACGCCAAACCAGTGGACGTGCCAAGGGCAGGGCAATGTCAAGTACTTGTCCTTTAGTCTGAAAGAACCGACTAGGTCAAATAACAAGACACAAGAAGGCCTGCCAAAAGAAAAATAAGAGATAGGAACCTCAGGAGCGACTGCGAGTGGCAAAGCTTCAGGATGATCCTCACTCACGGGCTTCTCATCATGAGTCACCTCAGAAGGAGTGACCACGCCCGCATCCGACGACGAAAGCAACTCATCTCCCGCAGGCACCTCTGGCTCCCTGGCAACCTCCGCAAATGAAGGAATTGCGATGATCTTTTCCAGCGGCGGATCACTCTCTTGCCGAGCACTCGTTTCTACCTTCCTGATAGAAGAAAGAAAACAACTCGCTGAGCAAAAAAGCAAGGGCAGGTGGCTATTCCAAGAAAAAAAAGAAGCAAAATACCTCATGGAAGACTTGCTTGCAAACTTAGGCAGGCCAAATACCAAAGGCTTCGCCTTCTTGGCACCTGGCCTAGCAGAACCTGAAGAAGCCGCGGCCGACTAGTCCACCACGACTTCTTTATCCACACCAACAGACGAGAGCGGGTTTGACTCCAGTGTCAGAACCACTCCCAGGGGCTTTAATATCTTGCCCTGCCTCAGCGGCACTAGGAGGCAAAAAGAAACAATCAAGCAAAGCAGTCGGGGCAAGAAGTACTCGAGGCAAAAAGCAGTCGAGGCAAGACACTCTAGGCAAAAGCAAGTCAAAGAAAAACAGTACCGGGGATCCGCCACTGAGGAAGCACCCAGCGCAACCTTCTTCGCCCTAGACGAGCTCCTACGACGACGCTTGGGCACGGGCGGCACAGACAACTCGAAAGAGCCCTGCTCCAAAGCAGCTGGCACTGACGGCCACGAATAAAACTTCTCCACATCCTCCTGAGAAGACAAAAGGCGGAAAAGATCAAGCAAAGATCTAATGCAGCAAGCAAAAAGAAGAAATAGCAAAACTTACCGGCTTGGGAGGATGACCATGATCAAAAAGCTGAGGGACAAAGGGCTTCTTAGTAACCTTAGGAAACATAAACTGCATGCGCAACATCACCTCCTCCTCGAATAAGATCTCGAGACTCATACGGGAGGGATCATCCACTCCTTTGTACTCGAAGCCCCACCCTTCCTTCCGGGCCAGCGGCTGAACTCGCCGCTCAATCCAATTATACGCTACGGAGCCAGCCGTTACTCTAGCCTTCTTCACCTCCGAAATCCGCGCATACGATTCCTTAAAGTGAGGATGATCTTCCTCACTAGCAGGCTTGTTCCAGCGTTTGTTTTTGACTGGAACCTTGCCTGTGCTTTGAGGCAAACCACTCTTCTCGGCAGGGACATACCACCAATGATCTTGCCACCCAGAGTTGTTATCCTTCTGATGATAGTCAAAGTACTTAGCTTGGCGCCCTGTCGCAACTAGAATCCAGCTCCACCAACTCGCCAAGTTGAATCACCAGAGGGATAAGGCTTGTAGTGAAAAATATCTCTAAAAAGCTCAAAGTGAGGCTTAATATCTAGGAACGCCTCGCGGAAGTGGACAAAGTTGGCAATATGAAAAATCCCGTTTGGATTAAGATTCTGCAGCTCTAGACCGAAGTAATCCAAGACCTTGCAAAAGAAGTCGCAGACCGGGAAGCCAACTCCTCGCTCGGCAAAGAGAGAAAAAGATATAACCTTGCCCTCAAGATTTGCAAGGCAGAGATCATCTGCATGTGGCGCCTCCCATCCAACGGCAGCTTTTGATTCCAAGAAGGCCCTTCTGAACAATACCTTCCAGATGAGCCTCAGAAGTTGGAGACACTCCAACATATCTATCTTCAGCTTTCTGCGCCTTCGAGAGACTCGAATCGAGTTCCTCCGACTTGCACTTAGAAGATGAGGATTCACTAGCAAACTTCTTCGGAGGCGCCATCTCCAAGAAAGATATGAGTCGATCTACTCTCAAAGAAGAAGGCTCAAGAACAAGACAGCGGCGGCGGCTGAGCAAGTCGCAGGCTCTCGTTGAGAACAAAATGATAAGGGATAAAAGTAAAACCCTAGGGGGGGGGGACTTTTTATAACCACAAAGGGGTACACAGTTACCCTCCTCATTGAATAAACAAGAGGTTCCATCCAGGTTTTTTGGAAAAAGGATCTCTTTACTTGAATCCTTTATTTTCGGGAGACATCTTGAAAATAAAATATTCTTATGAAAAATCCTTTTTACAAAAATCCGAGGCCAACCATTGTTTATTAAAACATAAAAATACCTTTGACCATTTTTACCACTACCAAAAAGAGTGGTTCAATGCTCAGGGGCTACTGTTGGCGCTGTTAAATGACACCCTTTTACCCCTGTTTAACTTCGATAATTGCATGAATTTAATGTCTAAACTAATGATCATACTCAATAATTGGGCCATATTCGTATATGCATGTGTTTTTGGAGTATTTTGGTTTATGCAGGATAAATGATAAAATCAAGACGGATTTGGGCTAAATTGGAGACAAGCGTAAAGCGAAGGCCGGAAGCCCGTAAGAAGAAGGCCTAATGGGCCCAGGCGCCCAGGACATGGACTAGAAGCCCACTCATGCCCAGATACAGCCCACCAAACTCCAGGATTGCTTAAGGACTAAGCAAATGAAGATAAGATCAAGTTACTTCGGGATGAAGGCAATTCAAATGGAAAGTCATCAAGAGGCAATTTTATCCCGAAGCAAACGACGTCCAGGGCCCACATGCATTGGAAGGAAGACTCGATCTAGAAGCACCAAGGACGCGTGGGGGGAAAGTTGAGCGCGAATGGGCCAAGCAATGACCTAGGCCGCGCGGCCCAGGCCCCCTCTGGCCGGCCGACCTAGGGCTTTCTTGCGCCGCCTCGCCTCCCCCTTTGATCTAGGGTTTCCCAGGACTATAAATATCTCACCTTTCGACCGGCACCAAGGAATTTCGAAGCAGAAGCCGAGGAACTTGAGGGACATCCATCTACGGAGAGCTGAGGGCCGTGCAGTTGTCTAGAGGCTAGCCTAAGCTAGGCTCTAGCCGGCGGGATCACCCTGCGAGGAAGATCACGCCGGAGTTCTGGAGCTAGGAGTCACAAGAAGGTATGGCCACGGTTATGATCTTGTGATGTACAATCATTCATGGTAAAGTAATAGATGTGTTCCGATTCATTTGTGATCCGTTCCCTCCTATGATTTCATATTCTCTCGAGTTTGCTTATTCCAATCTATGGCGCGCATAGATTGATTAGGGTGTTCTTGTAGCCACGGTGGCTAGAGATGCATACCGGATCTATCGAGTAGTATGACACGAACTTGTGTTCGTGCCCTTGTTTTCATTACGCTGATAGGGAGCATCGTGACAGGGTGTGCCTCGTGTAAGGTGGTGATCCTCGGGAGTTGGACCGGAGGGTAGAGATTTAAAGATGCATTGAATGAGAACCATGTTTTGCTTATCGATCTAGCTAGAACTACAACATATGCATAGGCTAGGCTTTATCCTAGATGAGTTACCTCTTGTTCATAAGTGTTTATGCTTGATCATATATTCACAATCATCTTGCAACTATATCAATGCTTTCCGATGCATAGTTAATCTAGGG
Source organism: Urochloa ruziziensis (assembly GCA_015476505.1). Taxonomy (NCBI): domain Eukaryota; kingdom Viridiplantae; phylum Streptophyta; class Magnoliopsida; order Poales; family Poaceae; genus Urochloa; species Urochloa ruziziensis. The sequence goes on from WEIB01000597.1 coordinate 25,875, forward strand.
TTTCTGACCTTGTTTCCACGGATTGATAACCCTTGGGGGGATACTCTCTTGAGGGAAGAGCTACAATGATCCGTGCGCTTGCAGTGGATCTTGGTGTGCGTTTGCGCCGCCAACAGCTACAAGGCACACGAACCACAAAGTGTGGAATTTTTAAAATTTCACCCAAGATTCAAGATTTTTTCAGGACCTTCAGCTCGAATCATCGATTCAAACTAAAGCTCGGGGGCTACTTCATATGAAGTGCGATTTCAAAGATTGCACTCCTCAAATAAAAGGACTTGAGCACCTCATAGCCTCGTCCTTAGAAGACCAAAAGACTGCAGTCCAAGGAAGTACTCAGGGATTCTCAAAGAAGACCAAGAAGAACTCGAACCAAGTGGTCCAAGCACTCTCAAGACAAGAAAAGTACTCGGCTGCAAAGTGCTCGGGGGCTTGTCGGACATGGAGGTTTAGGGCCCACACGGACGCAGAAGATACTCCAAGGGAGGATATGGCAACAAGTAGAAGCCGTGGCGCAAGGCAACACAGGACTCTACGAAGTATGGAAACTAACCGACAATAGGAAAGCACTCGCATAGCGAGGCTTGCTCGGGTTACTACTCGAGCTAGACTAGGAATCCACCCTTGTAACCCTGCCCGCCAGTATATAAGGCCGGGCAAGGTCCCCTCTCAAAAACAAGTTCAATAGTTCATACGAACAACCACCCGATCTCATAGAATATAGAGAATCTTGAGTAGTCTCTCTGATCATCGATAGAGAAGACAAGCTTGTACTCATATTCACCCTACGTAATACAAGATCAGCAACAGGACGTAGGGTATTACGCCTAATTGGCGGCCCGAACCTGTATAAATCTCGTGTCACGTAATCGTCGAGTTCCTGATTCTACTGTCGCTCCACCGAAACTCTACTACCTAGGGATACCCCTCGGTAGGACTGCCGGTAAAACACCGACAGACACTCACTCGACACAGTTTTCAAAGTTTCTAGTCTTCACAACCATGCGATGACACTCTCCACTGAGACTGGCCTAACCCAAGCACCCTATTAAATAATGAGGACACTCCATGGAGACGGGATGATCATTACGATGGGACCTTAATGATGAAGAAGTTTATTAATCTTAACATGTAACGGTCCACTGTAATAAACATATTATGTTCAAATATCTATGTAATAATTAATTCTGTTGTGAAATTTGTGTTCAAGATATTATGTTTGTTTGACTATATAGAACTTCCAGGTTTTGCCATCATTTGTGACGGAAAACTCATTATTGTCATTACCATAATACAAATCTCATTATTCATGTTAATGTGTTTAGAAAACACATTTCCTGTCAAAAAGCAATCATTAAAAATTTTCATTATCTGAAATAATTGTGATGTGAAAATTGTGTTATGTTTCTTTCGCCTAGAACCTTGAGGTTTTGGGATCATTATATGAACAAACTCATTATTTTGCATCAAAGTGGTGGAAAATCATTATTCACATTAATTTGATATTAATGTGGTGGAAAAGCTCATTATTGACATTAGTTTGATGGAAAAACTTAGTATTGACATTAAAATGACGCAAAAGCACATTAATGACATTGAAATGCTTGTTATTAACATTAGTGTGACAAAAAAATCTCATTATTCACGCTAAACACATCTCCTGTGGAAAAGTAATAATTTAAAACATTTCACTAGATTCACTTCAAAAAAACATTTCACTTGACTAAAACATTTTTGCACGGTCAACACAATAAATAAAATTTATGGCAAGTTATTTATTTCATGGGGAAAAGAAATGTATATAAATTAAAGATTTTTCTTGTGCATATAAATTAAAAACCAATCCAGCAAATTTGTTTTGTAATATGTAGACATACAAATTATTGACTATGCAATTAACACTTGGAAGCCTATTTATAAATCAAATAAATGAAAACAGAAAAAAAGGCAGGAAGGCCAATTTAATCACGGGTGGTAGACTAATGGTGGGCCGCAATTTCACGGCCCGCCAAATTCGCCTTTAGTCCCGCCAAAATTTGTCTTTAGTCGCAGACCTGGTGTTACTTTGAACTGTCCTTTGCTGTGACGGGCATTCTGCCATTGGAAAATTTGGAGACGACCGCCCGGAGCCAGGTGGCAGCTTCCTCCGCATATATATCCTGTTTAAAGCTCAGTTCGCACTTTGACCCAAGCTGCTCTATAGGTGTTAGGTGAGATTTTCTGTAGATGCGCTATCGAGCTGTCATTTGAGCACGCCTACTGTGGCTGTGTGGCATGCCAAGAGTTCGCTTTGGTTGCTAAGAGAACAGCAAAAGTGTCACCAAACTTGTGCTTTTGCTAGATTCGACTACTGATTGTCGTCCTCTCAGTTTATTGGTCCTTACTGCAGGTGGCTCAGATTCACGTCCACCTTGCCATGCATGGTGGCCATGCACTGAATACTCTTCTGATCCTGTGTTACCTTGAGGGAAATTTCCTCTAAACAGACCTTGAGGAGGAAAAGCGAGTGATTATTTTTTTTTCCAATTTTTGTTATGCGAAACACATTTTTTTACGAGTGGTTATGTGAATCACAATTAATGGAACAGATTCAGGGATATGCTAGCACCCAAACCCTCGGTGGGTATGTACAAGGGATCTAATTAGCCAACTGAGATTGATATCTCGGTTCACATTTTTCTAATAGTAAATTTTGACATTGTAAAATTCCCTGATCTCTTAACTAACTGAGATTGGATTACATGATTTCAAAGGAACCTTTGTATGCCATCCACTCTAAGCAACTAAGGAATGGCGTTAGATCGAGCAACAAAGGAATGCAAGCCGTCAGAAACTCTTCATTTTCTGGTAGTGGTAGATGTGTGGTGTGGATGAGACTTCTCATATGATTCCTCATATGTTGCATATATGTTAAGTAATATGAAACTGTATATGATTCAACGGCAGTGGCGGTGGTCCGTGTCGTGCTTGCGAGCACGACGTGTGAGCGGAATGTGTTTTAAATCATGCATGAATGGTGTGATTCCGAACAGCTAACAAGCACAAAAAGGAAATAATCATGCCAAATGATAGCTAGTTCAATGGAAAAACCGGGTGATAAGAGCTATATGAAACTGACAGGAAATTTCAAGGTCATTCAGTTGACCTGGCATTACTTTGAACTGTCCTTTTTTATTTGTTGTGACGGGCATTACATTATACTACTGTATTACTGCAGATGACTCAGAAGTGATCCCGTGCAAGGCACGGCGACCTGACGGCCCGGAGGCACCTTCCTCCTTATGACGTATCCCAAAAGCCTACAGTTCACACTTTGACCGAAGCTGCTCTATATGTTTGAGCATGCTGGAGCGCTGTCGCATTTAAGCACGCCGAGTTAGCATTCCAAGTAGGCGCTTTGGTTGCTGATTCCTGCCGTCTCTAACACGAGGAGAGCATACAGCAGAGAACAGCAAGAATGTCGTCAAACATCTACGCTTGGCGGATTCATGTCCTCAGTTTCGTCCTCTGTATATTGGTCCTTGTCAGCAGAAGCAGACTTGTCGCAGGTGACGGCCGCCCACATTGCCCTGGTAAGTACTGAAAACAAAATGGTATTTTGTAAGAGGTACCTTTCCTATTCTGATAAAGGTACGAGAAGGTACCGAACGGTATTGGGAGATATTTTTCCTATTTTGGTATAGATCTCATCTATTTTGGTACCGATTGGTAGCTTTTTCAGATACCTCTTGGTGCCTCTTATGTCTCAGCCGTTAATTTCAGCCAGATGAACGATCCTTATTTGTTTTAAATATTGTAAAATTCCTCATTTTGTAAACTTTGCATTCTGATCCTGCGTTATGGCGAGAGAGAGAGAGAAATGATTTATTTTCTAGAAAAAGAATCACATTGTAAAATTTCTTAATCCCATGCCCACCTAAGATTAATTCAAAGAAAGAAAAAAAACTGTTTTTGTGACTTCTTCAGTTGCATCAACTTTTTTTACGCATTTTTTAAAAAATGGAAAAATTTACAATACTTGAAACAAATAAGGATCATACATCAGGCTGAAATCAGAGGCTGAAACATAAGAGGTACCAAGATGTACCTTGAAAAAGGTACAATCAGTATCAAAATATGTGGGATCCATATCAAAATCGGAAAGGTACCTCCTGCTACTATTGCAGCATTGTAAAACAGCTCAAAAAAATAAAGTTTTGTACACGTTAATTATCTCCGTATACCATGTGGAATGATGTCTTGATTTCTCTCTTACAGTTTTTCCTTTTTGTCAAGGCATGATTTTTTTTTGATCTGCAGGCGAATGTCCTCCATTTTGCAATCCGCAGTCACAATCCTGTTCTTAGCACGTGAAAGGGAGCTCATTCTAACGCGCTGCACAAAGCAAGTCATGGTTCCTTTGATCCTTCAGTGATGGCACACTTGATCGATAATGATTTTCATGTATATAGGCGCTTGAATAACTCAAGGAGTCAAAGTCTCTACTCTTATCACCGGGGTTTTCAATTGCACAATCATTTAGCCAGATTAGTTTCTTCGTTTGCTTGTTCGGATTCATATGGTCCGTGCATAATATTTAAACAACATGTCATTCACGTCGTTCTCGCAAGCACGACACGGACCGCGGCCAGTGGCATTGGACTATTACAGTTTCATATACATTATTCCTTAACAGCTAACATGGACATGGTTCACCAAGGTCCAAGAATTCCTTATATATGTAACATATGCGCAGCCAGAGAAATCATAACATAACGCAAAGTCTCAACCACACACAGCATCTACCACTCTCAGAAAATGAAGAGTTCCTGACGCCTTGCTCTAGGATATGGCTCCTGCTCTTCCGGGAACTCTGAGTTCATCAGTGCTCCTTGCCACTATCCTGCCCATGAGCTTCCTTGTCCTTGCATTATCACTTGATAGAACACAACCGAATAATGATCGCCAAACCCTCCTTTGCCTCAAGGTCCATCTCTCTGGCACTGCCGGGATGCTAGCCTCGTGGAAGAATGATTCTTTGCACTTTTGCAGTTGGGCTGGTGTTAGATGCGGCAAGAAGACCACATCTCGCATTGTTGCGCTGGACCTCGGGTCGTTTCAGCTTAATGGCCAAATACCTGCTTGTATTGCCAATCTCACTTTCCTCGCAAGAATCCACTTCCCAAATAACCAGCTTAGTGGTCCAATCCTCCTGAGATTGGCCAGCTAAATAGGCTGCAGTACCTTAACCTCAGTTCGAACTATCTCAGTGGCGTGATTCCGGACACACTGTCTTCCTGTTCTGGCATCCAGACCATTGATCTTGGGGAGAATTCCCTGCAAGGAGTAATTCCAGATGGCCTGGGGATGCTCCACAATCTTTCAGTTTTGCATCTTGCTGGAAATAGTTTGACAGGAAAAGTGCCTCTATCACTTGGATGCAAATCTTCTCTTACAGCCGTTGTTCTTACGAAAAATAGCCTCACCGGACCAATCCCATCTTGCCTAGCTAATAGTTCATCGCTTCAAGTCCTGGACTTAACAAATAATCATCTTGATGGAGAGATTCCATATGCTTTGCTAAATAGCAGATCACTCCAAACAATAGCCCTCGGGTTGAACAAGTTTGTTGGGTCAATACCTGCTCTCTCACACTCTAACTCTCTCTTGCAGCATCTCATTTTGACAAGAAATGATCTTTCAGGTCTCATACCTTCTTCGTTGGGGAATTTTTCTTCCCTTCTCACGCTCTCGCTTGCGTACAACAATTTGGAAGGAAGCATCCCAGCGAGTATAAGTAAAATCCCGAACCTGCAAGCACTGGACCTGACTTACAACTATTTGTCAGGAACTGTCCCAACCTCCCTTTACAATATGTCAACTCTCACATACCTTGGAATAGGCGCAAATAACCTTGAGGGGGAAATTCCACAAAACATTGGCTTCACCCTCCCAAGCATAAAAAATATGATTTTTCTAGAAAACCAATTCCATGGTTAAATCCCTGCTTCACTAGCGAATGCAACCAACCTTATGGTGATTGACCTACGGTATAATTCATTCCGTGGAATTATTCCTTCTTTGGGTTCGCTTCCCAACTTAGTGGAACTAAATCTAGGCATGAATCAGCTTGAAGCCGGAGATTGGTCTTTCCTTTTCTCACTAGCCAATTGCACACAGTTGGTCAAATTGTCTTTATTAGAAAACCAAATCCAAGGTACACTGCCAAGTACCATTGGTCACCTTGCAAACAGCCTACAGTTTTTGCTGTTGTCAGGAAATAATATATCTGGGAAAATACCACCAGAGATAGGATACCTCACAAACGTTAGGGTTCTTTACATGGAGAAAAATCAGTTCACTGGAAGCCTCCCAGATACACTCGGAAATCTTTGAGGTTAGTTCGACTGAGCTTATCACAGAACAAACTTTCCGGGCGAGTTCCAGTCTCAATCGGTAATTTAAGTCAACTGAATGACCTCTATTTACAGGAAAATGATTTTAGCGGCCCGATCCCATAAGCTGTAGGATACTGCAAAAAATTAGAAATCTTGAACCTCTCTTGCAACAGCTTGATGGTCAGATGCCATAGATACATATACATCTTACCCTTTCCTCCTCCCTTTAGCAAAGCTGCAAAGGCGTGGATTTGAGTCCTTGAACTCCTTGAGCCTTCTCAATTTGTCCTTCAACAACCTCGGTCCAGTACTCACTAGTGGCATGTTTCATAATTAAAGCACGGTGTACATTCAGGGGAACGAGAAGTTATGTGCAAGCACTCAGTTGCTAAAACTGCCCCTTTGTGATGCAAAGGCTTCCAGAGGAAACCACACTTTCAAAATTCTTAGGTACTAGGATTGAGTTTTCTTTCATTGCTCCTGTTATCATACTTAGTAGCCATTGTATTGAAGAAGAAGAAATTCAAACAAGAAGCTCACTTGTCCTGCAAGCAATTCAAAAGGTTTTCATATGCTGATTTAGTCAAAGCAACAAATGGTTCCCCCCAATCCAACTTGCTTCACTAGTAGAGAAACAGTCATCACAGACAGTTTTACATGGGCCGACAGACGGTTTTGAAGTTGGTGGACCGGCTAGCCATTGGAACAGGACGAGGGCTATCAAAGGTATAGTTAGTTCGTGTTATAAACTGGGTTGTGACCATCACATGCAGTTTGTACGAAAATGCTATTGGGGCCGTTGTTGGCCGCTACTGTTGGCAGTGAACAAAGTTCGGGGACTGAAGACCGTGGCAGGAGGTGGCTGGAGCCGTGGAGCGGATGGCGGCAGGGGTAGTGGGGATTGAGGATTAGGGTTAGGGATTTGGGATTTGGGGTTCTCGGTTTGGGGGAGGTTTCATATCCGGCAGACTTAGAGGATGGCCACGTACGGCGGCGGTGACCCGAGGCAGCGGTTGCGGGCTGTGGGTAGTGAGGTCGGGCGGTGATGGCTGTTATACGCGACAGCAAATAACCGATGAAAGTAAAAGATCAAAATTGTAAAGGGACACGAGATTTAACGTGGAAACCCTCCCGATGTGAGAGGGAAAAACCACGGGCGCCAGCCAGCAAGAACTTCACTATGTCGGGGTTCGAGTACAACGCCAACGGCGGCGGCTTACAAGAATATGAGTTGAATCAAGTCTCCAATGGAAAACCCTAAACGAGATATATCATGACCCGTACCATACTGCGGGGGGCTCGCCCCCTCGCACCCCCAGTCACGACCTGGGCAAAAGGGCCGAACCATCGTGGGCCAACTTCAGACTCCGCTCCGGTCCGCCCCAAGCCTCCCGGCGACG